>CAJNJA010095364.1:0-19326 GCA_905231915.1 Symbiodinium necroappetens
AATGAGGAAGACTGAATATCTACCCTACAGCAACTTAGGGATCCTACTAGACGTTAAGGTCTATTCCGTGATTGGAAGGTCCGGGTAGGTCTCGGCAAATTGCCTTCGCCACCCTAAAACCTAATAGGCCTCGGCCTGAAGGATTAGCATGTGGTTGGGGGTTTACAGTCTGCTTATATTCGGAAGAAGTATGGCTCAAGGGGAGATCATTATCCTGATTTGTCAGATGCCTCTGGTAACCTTCCAGATTTCGCTCAAGGTCGCGGCGCGCACCCACGACGTCCGATGGGATCGGCACTGAGTTGTACTTTATAAATGGACATTGATTGCACGGCCTATGTATATAGCGACATCATTTCTTTATGCACGTTTCATAAGGGCGGGCCTCATTAGATGTACAGAAAACCGACGCCCCCAACCCACCCTAAATGTAAACCCTAAACCCTAAACTCCCTCAACCCCTAAACGGAGCCGGGGATCGAGCCTTTGAGTTGAGGGACTGCGCTTAGGCTGCAGATCTCTTGATGCCAGTCCCAAAGCAGGTACAAGTAGAAGCTGTACATACAGGGATGCATTATCGTGTGTGTGTGTGTATGTGTGTGTATATATATATACATACGCACAGACATATTGTATATTTATGTGCATGTCTATGTACATATACTTTTGTTTGTGTCTATGTATGTGTATATATATATACACACATGTAATTACACATACACATTCATACACATGTACATTTATGCCTACGTATACGGGTTTACATATGTGCATGCACATGTGTGTATATGTGTGTATATATATATATGTATGTATACACTTACGCATTTAAAGGCATGTTTTCTTTCTACAGTGTACAGGTTCTTCATTTGCTTACGTATTTGCTGAGTTATGTATGTGCTTGCTTGTGCAAATACGTACGAGGCAGGCATGAAAGACCGAGCTTCGGGTCTGGCAGCTCGGTCTAGAGTTTACGTGGAGGATCGGGGGACTTAGTAAGTTGTTACAAGTGATTATGAATATAGTTACCTTATTTATAAGCCTAGTTGGGCCTAGTTACTAAGTCCGACGATCCCTTATCCAAGAGTAAGCCTAAACTCCCCCCCCCCATCGAACCCTTACAGATCCCTTTAAGGAACCCTTCCAGTGTTGGGTTTAGGGTTTTGGAGCGCGCCACGAACGAAGGTTTATCGATCCGGGGACTTTATGAAGCATATGCTTTCAGCGAAGAAAGGTGTCTCAATATAAACCCGAACCAAGCCCTAAACCCTAGACCCGAAGTAGTCAGACCTGTACTTCAGTACGCCGAGTTTGGAACCCCTAGCTCAAAGAAATCTCATATCTAAGTGAAGCCAAACTCCGTTTCCCTTTGATGTGGATCCCCTTTTCATTGCCGAGTCTATCCTTCAGGGTCTAGAAATGCAGGATAGAGCCCGCCAAAACTTTATTATTGTTGCTACTTGCCTTTTCTGCCTACGTGTTTTTCTGTATCTTTAGCTACATTTTTATTGTATCTGTATCTATAGCTACATTTACATCTATAATCATAGCTTTGTCCGTATCTATGAACACAAACCTCTGCTTACTCATAGATATGATGTATGCATACATATATGTATACACACATATGTATATATGTATATATGCACATACATATGTATGTGTATACATATACATATATATGTATACACTTGCACCTATACATATACAGAACATTATACATACATACTTACACATAAACACGTACATACGTGCGCACACACACACACACTCACACACACATATATATATACACACACTTACTTATACACATACATATACATATACATATACATATACATATACATATACATGTACATATACATATACATATACATATACATGAACATATACATATACATACATAAACATCCGTCATCCGTCCATCCATCCATCCGTTCATGCATCCATCCAACTTCCATCCCATCCACGATGGATGCATCATGGATGGACTGGACGGACGGATGTATCCCTGAGCCCTAAACCCCAAACCCCTAGACCCTAAACCCTAAGCCCAAAAATACCCCAAACCCGGAACCCTAAACCCTATACCCAAAACCCTAAACCCTAAGCCCTGAACCCCAAACCCCAGGATCTGCTGCGTGCAGCGGCCTGCAGTTGCTGCCGGAGTCCCAGCTCGTCTCGGGCCGCTGGGGTGCTAAAGTAGTCCTTGTTTAGGGTTCAGGGTTTAGGGTTTAGGGTTCAGGTTTGGGGGTTTGTGGTTTGGGGTTAGGGTTTAGGGTTTGGGGTTTAGGGTTTAGGTTTTGATACCCAGAAGGGACCCGAAGTCCTCTACTCAGAAGTACTTGGACACTTTCGGTGGGTTTACTTCGTCATTCGTCTTTTCTAACAGGGGTTATGATCTAGGGGTGTTTAGGGTTTGGGTTTAGGGTTTAGGGTTGAGGGTTTTGGGGGTTTGAGGTCTTTAGTGCGTTTTCCTTTGGCATTTTGCATGGCTTCAGGGGACTTGAGGGCTTGAGGATTTGGGATTTGGGAACTTACGGTCTCGGGGTCCAGGGCGGCCCTCTGTGTTTGGGGCTTGAGTCCCTATTAGGGTTTAGGGCTTACGGTAAACCCTAAACCCTGAGCCCTAAACCCCAAACCGCAGAAGAGATTCGCCACAAAGCAGATTTCCGAATCGGGCGCTCATCGCTGCCCTGGTTTTGGATTTGCATGCTAACTTCTGAGCCGTGCTAAGGCCCACACTTCCTAAACTGCACCTCAGTCTATAATGTACTTCCTTCTGTGTAGAACCCGTTTTATGGCTAGGGTGCCAAAATGGTTGTAGTCGACACAGCAAGTACATCGCGGAGATTGTAGACCCTAAACCCCAAAGCCGTGGCTCCGGGTGTCGTGTTTTGCTAGCCCTGAGGGTCCATGTACCCAATCAGTATATACTGTGGCCATAAAGTAATCCCTTTATAAAGTAATCCCTACATAGGTACTTTGGGGCCAAAGTATATACTATTTGGGTACATGGACCCGTAGGGTGGGTCCCTGAAGTGTAAGAGTTCGCTGACCTCGAAGGGTCGCAAGTCGAAGGTTCTCTGCTGTGGTAGGGACCTATAGGATCCAAAGGGCCCGATAACTTCGGGCTTCTCTAAGGGCTTAGGGTGTAGGGAGGGGTTCTATAAAAGGCCCCAAGAGGGAGCTATAGCGATTTCTAGGAGAGGCTTTCAGGGTGCAAAACGACCCGCTAGTTGGGTACTCGGTTTTAGGATGGGAGTTACGTTTGGGAGATCATTATAGGTACTTGGGACCCCTAGGGGAAGGCTTTTTTGGGGTGAGACGCGGTTTTATAAGGGTTTAAGTCAGGGTCATTCACAGTTCGCAGGCGTTTTTTGTTACCGGGTCTTCACCCCTCTTCTGTCTACTCAGGTCCCTTTTCTGAAGCCGGTAATAGCACCCTTTAAACAACCATGAATCTAAAGCCCCATAGTAGAACCCTTGGAGAACCGCGAAACCCTAAGCCTCGACACCCCGTAGCGCCTAGACTCGGCTGCCACCTTCCGGAAGATGGGGGTCGGGGTCGACCTGTGGACCTTTTTGGGTGGTTCTCTAAATTGGGGTCCCTTTTCGGGCCCTTTTTGTAAGGGTGCCGTACCTTTTTGGGGTCCCAAACAGGGACCCTAATTTAGATAATTCCACCTATATCTTGGTACATGCGAGTTTAAGGCTTTGGGCTTAGCGTCGAGGGTTTACTCGGGTCTAAGGTCCGCGGCAGCTGAGTTCGTGAACGGGAATTGCCGTAGTTATGCTTTCCCGTCCCTCAAGTTCAGTTTAGGGGTCAGGGTTTTTTGATTGTTTTTTGGTTTTATAGGGGCTTTAAGTGTGTCGGCTAGTCAAGGTGGAAAGGGGCCTCGTCGTGGCATCAAAATGGCTCACATTGCTACGGGTTTAGCGCGGGTTTAGGCTTATGCTGCCGGTCGGAAGTTCAGCCTCAGTCTCAAATGCCGGCTCTGTTAGATACTCGTCCCTGACCTCGGTATCGTCATCAACTTGCAGCCACTCTAACGAGATTAAGGTCGCGATATGGTCGGTGCCATCATGCTGGCACCCAAGAGATCCTGGTTGGAGAGCAAAGTCCCCCCTAACCTCCAAACCCCTAACCCCTAAAGCCCTAAACCCCTAAACAACCCCTAAAGCCCTAAACCCCTCAACCCTAAAGCCCTAAACCTCCAAACCCCTAACCCCTAAAGCCCTAAACCCCTCAACCCCTAAACAACCCCTAAACCCCTCAACCCCTAAACAACCCCTCAACCCTGAACCCCTAAACAACCCCTAAACCCCTCAACCCCTAAACAACCCCTAAACCCCTCAACCCTAAACTCCGAAAGTCCTAAAGCCAGAGGACTCCCAAGAAGGCTTGCCGGTGCGGGGGTTCAGGGCTTCTTGGATTCAGGGATTCAGGATTCACAGGCCCTATAGGGCGTTGTAGGGTTGAACGGTTTAGGGTTTAGGGTGAAGTGTTGAGAGAGTTTAATATAAGGGCCGAAAACAAGCACCAATGCTAAGTTTGGGAGGGGCTCCGCTTTATAACTACAGTATAGTCTACCCTCAAACCCTATTCTAGTTATTAAGGCCCCTACATTTTCAGTTGTTTGGTGTGTGGGTTGCGGGCTTCAAAGGCTCAGGGTTTCTAGAGTTCCGGGCTCAGGGCCAAAGAAAGAAATTTTTCAGGTTGGGGGCCTTAAGGTTGTTAGGGTTTAGGGCCTTAGGGTTTCGGGTTTAAGGTTGAGGGGGTCCTGGAGCCCTTCAAGCCCCTAAAGCTTTAGAGCCCAAAGACCCAATGCCCTAAAGCCCCGAAGCCTAAACCCTAAAGCTCTACCCCCTACAACCCCAAAGCCCCAAACCCTCAAACCCTCCTAAAGCCCCAGACCCTCAAACCCCTAAAACCCCAAACCCTAAACCCAACCCTAAAGCCCTACACCCTCAAACCCTCCTAAAGCCCTGAACCCTAAACTAAACCCCTGAAGCCCCGAAGGTTCTCGACAGGAAGCGCCCTTGCTGAGGTTCCTGTCCGTCCTCTCGGAGAACGAGCAGCCGAGGCCTTCTTGAAAAGCTCACGGCTTTTATGAGTTTAGGATTCAGGTTTAGGGGTTTAGGGTTTAGGGTTCAGGGGTTTAGGGTTTAGGGTTTAGGATTGAGGATTAGGACCGATTAGGATGTAATTTAGGGATCATCTTAGGGTTAGGGTTAGAGTTTAGGATCGAGGGTTAGGTAAGGCATCGCCGAGTAATGCTTAGAGGTTTGAGTGCACGAAGCAGGGTCCCATGAAGAAACGGCTTCATAGCTCTTCTGCCGCGCATCCACGAAATAGAGGGTTGTGGGCCAATCCTGCACTTAGTGGGAATTCGACAGCCTGTCCGTTGAAAACAACCAGGACCCTCCAAGTACCCTCAAATGGGGGTAAAGGGTCCCAAATTGAGGGTATTTAGGGTCTAATAGAGGGTAGATGGAGGGTCTAGGAAGGCTCAGGTTGTAATTTGGCAGTTCAACGTGCACACACAAAGACACACAGACACACTCCCGAGCTTTTCCGACCAGCTTTTGATACCCGATGACACTGAAGGCCTTTAAAGGAAGAGCCAGTCACTTATCCGAGCCTATGTTTGTCCGGCCTTATTAATTAGCCCGCCCAGACCATAAGCATGTCAAGTGGCAGCTTCATACCAAGAAAGTTCTACAACCAGCCAGACAGTGCAGAACAGACAGAGTGACGTTTGGATAGATAGACAAAGACGTGGTAGGTACAGGTAGGTGTGGGTAGGTAGGCTAGCATAAGGTACATAGTTCGCCGGTATACATATGCTTGCATGACACCGCTTGCCGCAACCTTTTGCCGCGCTATTCTGCTTGAAATAAAGTACTTTTTGAGATACTTGCAAACCCTAAACCCTAAACCCTAAATCCCCTATACCCTAAACCATAACCCCAAGTGGGGAATACTGTTCTGGTCCCCGAGCCCGAAACTCCAAACCCCGAAGGAACCTAAGCTGGGACTCCTCCCTCCTAGGAGCCCTAAACCCTATGAATCCTGCACTACCCATATAATTTATCGGGAACACACCATCATTCCCATAGTTTGGGGTCCTTAAGGGTAATGCAGGATTTATATCATCAACAGCAACCTTTGAGAACCCCCAAACCCTTACCCCAAGACCCTAAACCCTAAAACCTGAACCCCAGACCCCTAAACCCTAAAACCCGAAACCCCAAGACCCTAAACCCTAAAGCCCTAAACCCCAAGACCCTAAACCCTAAAACCCTAAGTCCGAAAGCCCTAAAGCCCTAATAAACCCTAAAAACCTAATCCCTAAGCCCTAAAGCCCTAAAGCCCTAATAAATCCTAAACCTTAAACCCTAATCAATCCTAAGCCCTAAATAATAGGCCCTAAAAACCTGGAGGTCGGAGATGGACAGGTTGATCGCTGTGCTGGCGAAGAAGTGCCAGCCTCATCCCTCTGGGACCTGCGGTCCGGGGCGTGGGGATTTAGGGCATCTAAGGTTTTTTGGGGTTTGGGGTTTAGGGTCTTGAGGTTTCGTTCAGGATTTTGGGGATTTAGTAGGGCATTTAGGGTGTTTTTTAGGGTTTTTCGGGGTTTGGGGTTTTGTGGTTTAGGGTTTAGGATTCTGGTTGTTTAGGGCATTTAGGGTGTTTTTTTGGGGTTTGGGGTTCGGGGTTTTGTGGTTCAGGGTTTAGGATTTTTGGTGGTTTAGGGTTTCGGTTTTTTTGGAGGGTTTGGGGTTCTGGGTTGTTTGTGGTTTAGTTCAGGATTTTTTGGGGTTTGGGGTTTAGGGGTTGAGGGTTTTTCGGGTATATGAGTGTTTAGGCTTAGGGTTCTGGGGTTCAGCTGGCTTTCAGCGGACATGTCCTATTCCCCGGTGCGCAGGTTAGACATCGAAGTTTGGCACGACAGGGTTGAGTTTTCGGGTTCGTGTTGACTGAGGTATAAGTTTAGGCATTTGGCCCGCTTGCTGACGGCTGCTTGTTTCAGCAGGGGCATGTGTTGTTTCACAAGAGGTGCCGTCCGATCGTGTGTTATGGCTATGTATTTGACGGTAGGGTTGATTCGCTGTCTGAAAACAACCAGGACCACGCTGAGTATTCAGTGCCGTACCAACGCAAACCGAAGCAAGTGCGGCTTCGAAGAAGCCGGTGAATAAAAGGTCCGGACCTGTTCGTGAGTTCCAAACCTTCAGCAAAAACTCCTGGACATCACTTGCCACGACCGCTGAATGTCTCGAAATCCTAAACCCTTTTCTGCTTGAGACTCTTTGAGACACGAGAGACTACGACTCCACTGTTCTAAATCCTAAACCCGAATCCCCAATCTTGCAAATATTCATCTGCCTGGCTTCTTGCAGGCTGCGGCTTCAGAACGGACGAATTCAACGTCTCCAGAAGGCAGAGCATGTGTGGGGTTTAGTTTAGGGTTTAGGGAATATTCGAGTTCAGGGTTTAGGGTTCTTTAGGGTATATTAGAGTTTAGGGTTTAGGCTATATAAGAGTGTAGGGTTTAGGGTACATTAGAGTTTAGGGTTTAGGGTTTAGGGGCTATCGGTTCGGGGCCTTTTGGTTCGGACCCTGGGATTCTAGCTCTCATCATGGCTCAGGGCCTGAGCCTTGGCATTTTGCAAATACCCCCAACAAAGTAGCAGCCGACCAAAATATTGTCTAACTCCTACTAAATTTAAACCCCAAACCCTAAACCCTAAACCTTAAACCCTAAACCCTAAACCTATCCATGGGCTTCGCAGTCACTGTTCCTGGTTCCTTCCCCCCCCCCCCTCTCCGGGCAAAGCAACATCTCTGGAGAGGCTGCTGGGCTGCAGGCTGCCAATGGGGTCTGCTTCTGGCTCGGGGCCTGGGAGGCTTAATTACTAGACTACTGTTGATGAGGTTTAGGGTTTTTAGGGTCTTGAGGTTTAGGGCTCAGGGTTGAGGGGTTTTAGGGTTTAGGGTCTAGGGTTTTAGGGTTTAGGGGTTTGGGGTTTAGGTTGTAGGGTTTAGGGTTTTGGGGTTAAGGGTTTGGGGGTTCTCAAGGGTGACTGCTGATAGTATAAATCCTGCACTACCTTAAGGACCCTAAGCTATGGGAATTATGGTCTATTCCTGATTATGGGTAGAACGCAGGATTAATATCATCAATCGTAGGACTCCTTTAGATGTTCTGTAACGGAGTCCAGAAGTGTAAGGGTTACTACAAGGGTTCTAGAAAGGGGCCAAGCTGTCAATACATTCAGTGAGGCAGTACGTCAGTACGGTCATGCACGACAGCCCAGATCAACATCACACTCACATCGCAGAGTGCGTACCAACTACCTCTATATAGGGTCATCAGGGTTTTTTCTGATATACAACACCCTGCAAACCCTGGCGCTCTGCTGCGAACCACAGTGTCTTTCCGAAATCAGTGGAAACCTCGCACTGAAGTTCCTCAAATCTCAGCCACTACATCTTAAGCCTGAAATTCCCTCGAAACCCCCGCCACTGAGCCGTTGGAGCCTTCACTCAGTTCGGGCATCGGCTCGCATGCGGAAACCAGAAGTCTTTCTCCTATCTACCTGTGGTTACTTACACGTATACACATACACATGCACATGCACATGCACATACACATACACATACACACGCACATACATACATACATCCATGCATGCATGCATGCATGCATACATACATACATACACACGCACATACATACATGCATGCATGCATGCATGCATGCATGCATGCATACATACATACATACACTGTATACATACGTACATACATACATTCTTACATACATACCTACATACCTACATACCTACCTACTTACTTACCTGCCTACCTACCTACATACATACATGCATACATACATACATACGAGCTTCTGGGTCGTAAGCTAAACCCTAAACCCTCAACCATAGGTTTTGGGATTCGGATGTATATGCATGCCGAACCTTACACCTTAAAGGGCCTAAGAGGTCCCGGTCGGAAGTCACAGTCATCAGCCTCAGCGCCGATCCAAAACGACGCAGCTTGTTGCGGTCTAAGGTTGGATGCTGAGGCTTCAGGTTTTACGACTCAAAGGTGTAGTGCTCAGCGAAAAAGATAGAATGGGAGAAGAATAGAGGGTACGCAAGGAGACTTCATAATTACCAAAACTGTTTTTTGGAAGGGTTCCTTTTTGTAGTTATAGTAGAATATGCCCCAACACCCTAATTATTCGGATAATTATGAAGGCCCCTACATTATCAGGCCTGCTTCGGCTGTTTAGAACCCTAAACCCTTAACCCTATACCCTTAACCCTAATCCCTAAACCCCCAACCCTACACCTAAACCCTTAGCATCAAAATAGCCCAAAGGCCTTATTTACAATAGGGTCTTTGACTCAAAAGCCTTAAAATATGAGTCCTTTGAGCGTAAGGGAAAGAATCGGGTTGCTAAAGTTTCTACTGCGTAGGGTTGATAATGGTTTAGGGTTTAGGGACTGTAGGGTTCTTACACCTAATGTAGGGTTCGCATTGCAGTCCCAGGTAGGTGGGGCTTGTATTGAGGTGATGCGAGTTTAGGGCTTTTGAGGAGGTCTGGGGTTCCCCAAAACTTAAACCCCAAAATCCCATAAACCCCTAAACTCTAAACCCTAAACCCCTAAACCCCTAAACCTAAAACCCCTAAACCCCTAACCCCTATTATCAACCCCATTGCCCAGGAACCCCTTTGCCCTGTGCACGCGGGTCGGCTGAGAGCACTGAGGCAGGATCCTCGGGAGGTACCCAGAGAACCCAACAGAGCCCTAATGAAGGAATATACCTTAAATGATAGGGGCCTTATTATATTATGATTTGAGGTATATATTCCTTAATTGAGGTGTGTTGGATCCTTAGGAGGTAGCTTTGGGGCCATTTAAGGGATTTAGCGAATTGTAGGTTTAGGAACCCAAGCCCGTCGAAATCGTGAGAGGTTCAGTTGAAGCTTGTTTACCGCGTCTGACAGAGTCGGTGGCTTGCCAGAAATCCATGGAGATATCTTTCCTGCAAGCGCTGCAGGCGCAGAGTGGCATTCTTCTCAGCCCGCGCAGATGTTTCGACTATACCATTGCAATGAGAGGATCTCCAGAAATCATGCGATCCAGTGCTGTAGCTTAAGCTAGAACTAGAAGTGGAGGCTGCCCAGTTGAGCCATTCTCAAGATGCACATTGCAATATTACGCTGTCTTTAAGTGACACAGGCCACAAGTCAGTAAACGACCTGGAGATCTGCCCACAGGTCAAGAAGCCGTAGGTGAATTCACAGCAGTTGAGCCTTGCTCCCTTCTGGGGTTTTATATGCGAAGCCGGTCCGCAACACCACCGTTGCAAGCAGAAGTAGAGTGCGGCAGCATCGATCCGGTATACTTCAGCCACTGCAACCATCATCGCCACCCCTCCCCGCCAGCATCGTCGGATGCATCATCATCATCATCATCATCATCACCGTCATCATCATTATCATCGTCGAATCATCATAATCCTCATCCTAATCCTCATCCTTATGCTCATGATCATCCTCATCCTCCTAACCCTCATCCTCATCAGCAACATCATCACCAACCACCTATGTCATGTGTAACATCATCCCGATGATGGCGGCTCTCCCGCCATCATCACCGCCACCGTCACAACTCCTGACGTCTACATTGAAAATGGGATACCGCCCAGCAGTTTCGGATCACCCCGGTCCCCCCACCTCCCATGGAGTTTTACGCCTAAGCCCTAAACCCCTAAACCCTAAACATCCCTAAACCACTAAACCCTAACCCCCCAAGCCCTAAACCCCTAAACCCCTAAAACCCTAAACATCCCTAAACCCTAAACCCTTTATTATCAGGCCTCCTTCAACCCGAAGCTCTCATTCGTTATTGAGCTTCTCGGGCATGGCTCAGATGCACGATTGGGAGGAGTCAAGCACTGATCTCTCTGCCCCCCTTAAAGAAAGCCAAACGGTAATTCTCTAAATTAGGGTCCCCTTTCAGTTAGGTCTACATTATAGTGCGGCACTCTTATGAAAAGGACCCTACTTGTAAAAGGGACCCCAAATTTAGAGAACTACGCAAATGAGGGTGAACGCCTAAGGTGGACAAGAAACGTCTGGTTAGAGTGTCGAGCTTCCGACGCCTGGTGTAGTTTTGTTTTTTGTTTTATGGTTTAGGGCTTACTGTAGGGTCAATAGGCTCTATAGGGCCACGAGCGTTGCAGGATTTCCGAGTTTCAGCAGGGCGTTTAGGATGTCTGTGTTCATGGTTTGGGGTTTTAGGGGCAGTTTTTGGCTCTTAGGGTTTAGGTTTCTTGGGGTGTATAGGGATTTTTTTTAGGTGTTTTTAGGGGTTTTAGGGTTTAGGGGCTCTTAGAGGCCTGGGTTCAGGTGGGCATATGTTTCCCCCCCTGCTCCTGAGTCCGTTCTTCACGATAGCAGCTCGAGGGGCCCTCACTGCCCTATTCTGTATTATGTAATGTAAGGGCCTAAATGATTAAATAAGTACGAATATACTATTTTATTGGGGGGTCACCTTATCATGATTATCGTATCATCTAATTACCCCCAAAGTTAAGGCCCCTACATCATACTCTCCGGCGCTGTAGTTGGGGGCTCTTTTTCCTGAGCTTGAGTCTTCCCCGCTTGGAAGCCCAGCCCACGAAGAGGCTTGGACTTCAGGCCGTAGGCGAATGTCGCCGATCAAAGTAAGAGGGGGGAGGCTGTGTGGTGAACGGTCATAACGGTTTAGGGTTTAGGGTATACGGGGGGCCGGAACCCTGAACCCTTAATGCTTACTTACCCTAACTACACCCGAAACCGAGTCGCAAAAGTTGCGGAGGAGCCCGAGGTTTCAAGGCGGCTTCAGGTGCTGAAGGCTGTAGGGACTGTAGGGACCCAACCTTTCAAACTCAGCAAGCTGAAGCTTTCAATATGGGCTTAGGGCTTAGCTTTCGATGCTGAGGACTCATAGCCTCATAGCCTAGCATGGCCACTGTCTGCAGCTCTCATCATCCATGTCACGGTGCGATACAACCCGAGAAAGAAAGGACCTCCTAAAACAACCCTAAACCCTACGCTTAGAGTGAACCGAAACCTCGTAAACTCGAGCTCGAAGATACATTTGGACGTTCTCGCGACACCCTATGTAACCCCCGGACATTCTCAAAGGCCTGAAGCCTGTAATCCGCAACGCGGCCCAAGTCACACCCGAAACCTCAACCTCACCTTCCCCCCATCGTAGGAAGCGACCCTAAACCCTAAACCCAAAACCCTAAGCCTCAGCCTCACCTTCCTCCCCATCGTAGGAAGCGACATTTCAAAGGCTGAGGTGGCAAGAGTCTGCCTTTATCGCCGTGTTCAAAGAGGACGCGGGCCCCCACTGTGGCCGAAGTGGCCCCCCAAAGAGGATTTGCAGGGTTTAGGGCTTAGGGTTTTGGCTTTAGGGTTTAGGGTTTTTGGGTTGTGGGTTTACGGTTGTGGGTTTTGGGTTTAGGGTTTAGGGTAGCTCCGTGGTGGAGTCGGACGTCCCTATGTCGAAGGTCATGCTTCAGGGTGGAGAGACTCGGATTTTGTGTTCGACTTCCTTGACCTTGCGCATCCTAAACCCCAAACCCTAGACACCCTCAACCCCAAACCCTAAAGCCCAAACCCCCCAAACCCTAAAGCCCAAACCCTTAATCCCAAATCCGAAACCCTAAACCCTAAACATTTACATCATCGGCTTCATCGAGCAGCGAGCCGAGCATCTAGCCCGATCATTTCAAGAAACTCCGCTGATCATCGTTGACAAATCCTGAAGGGGGTTTAGGGTTCAGGGATTAGGGTTCAGGGGATAGGGTCAGGCAGTAGAGTCTCTGGGCGGGAAGAGTCACGGAAGATTTGGCAAGCGTAGTGGACTTGGGAATTGTCGTGTTTACATTTAGCATGGTCTGTCTGTCAGAGGGCCTGTACTTGCATCATGCCTACTCACCCTAAACCCTAAATCCTAAACTTATAAAACTCTGCATTACTATGCTTTCCACGCGCGTCTTGGGGGCACAGGATTTTTCGAATCTGGGCGTGCAAGCATCATTCGTTCGTCTGTAAGTTAGCCTGCGGGAGTTTCGGTAAAGTTAAGGCTTGTCGATGAAAGGGTTTCCCTAAAGGCCTAAAGAGTGCATGTGCCCAAAGGGTATATACTTTGGCCTTGTAGCAGTCCCTATTATAGGTGCCATGGGGGCAGAAAAGCAGTTGGGAACATGGACCCGTAGCGTTTAGGGTCCAAGGGTATGAGCGTCAAGGTACTCTTGTAAAGCGGGTAGGGTTCCTTCAGGTTTAGGGTTTACCTTAACCCCAAACAACCTACCGTTTAAGGACTTATGTAAAGAATTCATAGGAAGGAACCCTAAAAGGTGGGTTCTTCAGGGTCCACTTAGGGTTTCGGGTTTAGGGATCAGAATTTCAGAACCCTCTGAATCCTCTGCTTGGGGGTCATCAGGCCAGGGGGCATTGTACAAAAGCCTCTGGGCTGTTTTTTCATGTGTCTTTCATTTCGAAGAAGTGAGCCCAGCCGCGCGAAGAGCAGGTAAAGAGACGGAGGGAAGCACCCAACAGCCGCAGAGGTACATTCTGTGGGGCAGGGACCCGCGAGCCAAAGCTCCGGCAGTCCCGTGATTGTTTGGGTTGGGTTAACATAAACGGGCCTTCAAGATCTAGTTTTTTTGGAGAGTCCTTACTCTGATTATGTTGTGCTATAATGTACCCCCCCCCCCCGAACCCTATTCTAATTATTGAGGCCCCGACACTATCTGGGTTCAGATTCTGCACCGTCATCCCCCAGGATCCGAAACCCGCATTCCAACACCCACGGCCTCAGGCCCGACCCCGAAAGACCGAAGTCAGAAAGAGTGGGCTTAAGACTCCCTAAACCCTAAACCCGATTAGGGTTTAGGGCTTAGGGTTTCGAGTCATGGCGTTTCTGGCTTGGGGCAGGGGGGGCTTTGGGATAATTAAGGGACCCTCTCCGACCTCTTGAACCCATGGTGGGGCTTGCTTTCAACCCCATTGGGGTTTAGGGTTTATGGGAGGGTTTAGGGTTCAGAGTTTAGGGTTTAGGGTTCAGAGTTTAGAGTTTAGGGTTTGGGTTGAAGGGTTTAGGGTTTTTTCGGTTCACCCAGAAAGCGGAACTCTATGAAGCTTCAGGGCTTAGCTGCTTTTTATGATCAGGATCAAGAATGACCCTCATGTGCTTCGGGCAGATACATACAGGTTTCCGTCTTGTACTGGCACGAATATGGAGCAACAGTTGCATTTCGGAGTCCCATTGTTGGCATCAGCATAGTCCGCATGCAGACCCAGTTTGTGTTTCCCTCCCGCTGGTGTTGTGGAGTTCCGGCTTAAGTTAGGGTTTAGGCTTCCTGAGTAATTTGGAGGTATTGCTGTCAATGACTTGGCCACTTCGACGGAAAGAAGCACTCGCTCGGGTGTTTAGTTACCACCGCTCGCATGACTCATGACCGCAAGCGAGGAAGGATATTTAAAAAAAAACCTGCCTTTGCTAAGCCCTGCTTGCCAATGGCTTGGACTACAATCTATTTCCGGTGACTTTATCCTTACATAGACTCCAGTACTGCTGTTGCTGCTGCGCATGCTGTCGGTTCGTTTGTTACAAACTTGTGTTGTTTTCTATTGCGGAAAACCTCAGCTGACTTCCAACTGTATTCCACGTTCTGAGTCGGGTCTGGCATAGAGCCAACGAGTGAGATAAAGCTGGACGCGTGATTCTGCCTGGTGTTGTGCCCACTACTGCTGCTGCTGCTGCTGTGGGTGCTGCTACTACTACTCCTCCTACTACTACTACTACTACTACTACTCCTGCTGCTGCTACTACTACTACTACTACTACTCCTACTCCTGTTGCTACGCACGACGACGAGGACCGCTACTGCTACCACCACAAGTAGTCGTTCTAGTACTGGCTGTGGGGTCGTGGTTGTCGTGGTGGCGATACTTTTCGTTCATCCCAGGCACAATGATATTGACACCTAAACCCTAAACCCTAGATGACATTAGCAATCAGTTCATCTGCCGTGACAAGAACCTTAGCCCTGTTTGTCACCACGTCTTCGCGAGGCTTGTGCCGCAGTGGTACTGCAGAGATGATAGTAATTGCCCATAGGCTCCTAAGTAGTTCCTTCTTGTGTTTATGCTTAGAATCCTATAAGGTACTCCCAAAAAGGAACTACTAAGGAGCCTATGGGTGGCTACATTGGACATAATTGGTCTTTGACCAAACGGTGTTCAGAAATGATGGGCCCTGGAAGGCAGATCTGTAGCTGGCTATGAGAGGTGGTCACGCGAGGCTAAGATGTTGGTGAGTTTCCAGTATGATGTTCCTCGGTGCTTCCTTCCTTGGGTGAAGCAGGTGGAACTTAAATTACTTAAACTATCCAAGTTGATTTATCCTCACTACCCATAGGCCCCTAAGTAGTTCCTTTTATGGTTTATATTTAGACTCCTACAAGGCAATCCCCAAAAGGAACTACTTAGGGGCCTGTGGGTAATTTCACTGGACCCCTCCGCAGGCAGCACTATCTCTGGCAGACATTGCCGAGGCGCAGCTCCCAGGTTAGATGCAAGACTGAGCTACTGCATTCTAAAGGACTCATATATATATATAAAAATAATATGTGTATGTATATTATATATACACACACATTTCTTGACTCATTCATGTATTTGCTTGTTTGTTCTTTGTCGCGTATCGAATGTATGTATGTATGTATGTATGTATGTATGTATATGTATCTATCTACATTGTTTTACATACATATGTATATATATATAGAGAGAGAGAGAGAAAGAGAGAGAGAGAGAGAGAGTACATGTGTATGGCAGGAGTTGTATTATAAGGTTTTCATCGAGTTTAGAATGTTGATGGGCCTCAGGGCGTTTCTAGATCTCCGATGCCCAACTCTCTGGGGCTCATTGCGGAAGGAAGTTTATGTGACCCGTTGGACTTTGAGTCGCGTCTGATTATTAGTGGAGCTAAAGTTCCGCTGGGCTCACCTTTTTTTTGTGTATGGTGTTACAGAGGGTCCTAATATAGGGTGTTATAGAGTTACGCGAGATGTCAATACATTCAGTCATGTGCGTGTATGTGAACATAGATACGAATACAATTACAACATGTAAACACACATATAAGTAACCAATATACATAAGTACATACGTACATGTATATATATATATACACACATATTTTTTTTGCATGTATAATAGTTGTCTAGACAAAGATCTAGATATGATTCTGCCTCCGGGTCTAGTTGCTTAGTCCCCAGGCTCTAGCCCCAGATCAGGTTTTAAGGGCCCTACCGTAAGCGTTGCGAATACCCCATGCTCACAACCGCACCCCTTACCCCATATTCTGCAATGACAGCCTTTCCCCCAAGCCCGAAGTAAGGGGACCACACCGCCAGGTGGAAGCATACTGAAGCAAAACAACATTACTAGTCGTGCGAAAATTCGCCCACGGTTTAACGAATTAAGGAACCTTCGCCCTAAAGCTGCAAAACCCTGGACCCCAAAAACCCTAAAGCCCTAAACCTCCAATCTCTACAGCCTTTAATCCTACGACCTTGCCAACAGTCGCTTACGAAAAAGACGGCTTCAACTTGTCACAACCTCGACAAGGGGTATCTTATTTGGGGGTGTGGGTGGGATCGGCCGTTATCGTAGGGATCCATCTCCTTACCTTGGTTCTCCGGAAAAGGGTTCCTCATCTCTTGAAGCTTTTAACCAGTTTTTTTCACTCCAAGCGCCGACTCTTCAGTGGACTCAAACCGGACCAGCCACACCGCAACACGAGTTTTTACAAATTTGACTTCTAGCGAAGATCACTGCAATTCAGTTAGTTCCTTATGATGCTGAACATAAAGATACGAAGCCTAAGCATTAAACAATTGCTGTTAGCTCGAGCATCACTGCTCCTGGGGTTTTATACCGCACGACATCCCAAAACCCTATGTTGACTGTCAAAGCTCCTGTCTTGCAGAACCCAGACAACTCACTTAGAACGCCTTGAAGAGCCCTTACAAAAAGCGCCCTGCCCTATTAGTGTACCGTCAGACTCGACCAAGGTGGCCGGCAGCAGCAACCGCAGCGGCTTACAGGAGGTCCCCCGCCGGGTTTGGGGTTTAGGGTTGACCCTCTTTTTTTAGGCGAGCCAAAGGTAAAGGGACCCTAGGGTTTAGGGTTTGGGGGTTTAGGGTTTAGGGTTTACCTGGACCCCAAAAGTATGTAGAATAGTAGCCTTTTTATGGGTTTTGGACCATTATTTTACCTATTTTGGGGGGTTTAGTTAGCCTTGTTTTTTCGCTTGGCTTGTTTTGTAGGGGAGTGCATGTTCGAGCTCTTAGGGTTTAGAGGGTTCAAGTTTAAGGTTTGGCAGGCCCATGGTGGTTGTATTCCGATTGATGTGGAGCTTTGTATTAGCCCTCAGCAAGTAACTGAAGATCTGCATAGCGAGACTATGGCCCGGAACAAGCTCTACAGGAAAGAGGGTCTGTGATTTGTAGGGTTTAGGGAAGTTTATTCAGCGCTATACCCTAAGCCCAGAAGCTCTAAACCTTGCCTTAATCCTTTAACTTTAAACCGCACACCCCAAACCTCCAACACAAACCCAAGACCTTAAATCTTAGACCCCACTATGAGCCTTAGAAGGCCTAAAGCAAATCTTGCCATAAACCCACAACCCTAACCCCTGCTATAAATTTAAACTGCAAGGGCGTACTTATCCTTAGGCCGCTGTAGCCCGAAAGCCTCGGCAGGGGCAGGCCTTTATAGAAGCCTGGTGGGTTCAGGTTATATATATATATACACACATATATATAGGGTTATTGTTATATATATATATATCAATAAATAAATATGTATATATATATATGCAGTGTGTCTAACATTATCTTGTATTACATTTATATCCTTATATACATATATATATATGTGTATATCAACTATTTTTCTTTATCTGTTACACGATATCTTTTCGTATGCAATGGATCATACTTTAGATGTTCTAGATCTTGTATACTATCTGTTGTATGCAGTTTATGGAATATTATGTACCATTGCATATAGTACAGAGCTCGGAGCTCGCGATATGGTGCTTTGTGGTTAAGCGGGGTGTTACAGTGATTTTGCAGCTCTTGTGTTCTGCTCTGGTCTTGTTCATGGTTTCAAAGTTACAGATTTGCGGTTTATATAAGGTTTGGGATTGGTCTTCGCATTGTTTTTTGCACGTGTTATGGAGTCATATAGGGTGTCTGTGTTTGTCTTCTTGCTTCTTGCTGTTTGTCCATGTGGTTGCATAGAGCCCTAAACCCTTAACTGCCCAGGGCCCTAAGCCCCAAAACCCCCCCCCAAGCTCTACACCCCTAAACCCTTAAACTCCTAAAGCCTAAACCACCCAAAGCCCTAAATCCTAAGCTTTTTTGATTATCTAACCCTAAACCCTAAACCAAAGAACCTTAAACCAACAAACCCTAAACCAAAAGCCCTAAACCAAAAAAACCTGAGCCAATAACCCTAAACCAAAAACCCTAAACCAACACACCCTAAACCAAAGAACCCCAAACCAAAAACCCTAAACCAAAAACGCCCAAACCAAAAACCCCTAAACCAACAAAAAAACTAAACCCTGATCCTTCAGGGTCCCAACCTTCGGAGAAGGCCCGGTGTGTCCCGCTCGGAGAACCCAATAACCCTTAATTCAGGAATAGACCTTAAATCATATTATTAAGGCCTCTATAATTTAAGGTATATTTCTTAAGGGGTATTGGGTTCTCTACCCTAAACCCTAAACCCCTAAACCCTAAACCCCTAAACCCCTAAACCCTAAACCCTACACCCCCAAACCCTAAACCCATAAAATGGGTATTGGGCTCTCTGGGCACGGAAGGTCTTTGAGAAGCTGGCGCGGGACGAGCAGGATTCTGCCCGGACCCCGGGCTCCCTCAGAGGTTTATGGGGTCTATAGGGCTTAGAGGGTTTATGGGGCTTAGAGGGTTTAGAGGGTTTATAGGGCTTAGAGGGCTTAGAGGGCTTATAGGGTGTATAGGGTTTATAGGGTTTATAGGGCTTAGAGGGCTTATAGGGTTTATAGGGCTTAGAGGGCTTAGAGGGTTTATAGGGCTTAGAGGGTTTATAGGGTTTATAGGGCTTATAGGGTTTATAGGGCTTAGAGGGCTTAGAGGGTTTATAGGGTCTATAGGGCTTATAGGGTTTATAGGGCTTATAGGGTTTA
>CAJNJA010095375.1:0-19093 GCA_905231915.1 Symbiodinium necroappetens
TTTCTCCGTGTGTGTGTGTGTGTGTCTGTGTTTGTGCGTGTCAGTGTGTCTCTGTTTCTGTGTGTATGTGAGAGGCGGGCAAGTTGATTGCCCATGCGTTCTGATTGGCACTCGTGAAACTCGTGACGAGCACACTGCCAGCACGCGTGCACCAACCGAACCATTCACCGATGGCACCGAACCGACCACTGATCGACTCACAATGGCCGGACAGCGGCACACCCGAAATGCAGCTCTTCATATTGATCAAGTTTGTGATGCGAGCAGGAATTGAATGCCCGCGACTTGAAGCAGCTTCGTTTGTGCTTCGAAAAAGTTCCGTACCATGCGCACATAGCCCTGCTTGCAAACAGCAATGTCTTGAGGCGACTTGTGCTGCTTCGGAGTTTAAGTTGAGCTGAGAGCCGAAGGATGCCTCGCCTCCAACGTTCGAAGCTGGTGGCCGGGCCATGCTCACTGGCTTTACTGTGTCTTGGTGAAGTCTGCGCCACAAAGACTTTAACAGTCGTCCACACTCCAGACAAGGTCCGGAACACAAGGCTTAGTTGTAGCATTGCAGCGCTGCTCAGAGTGACAAGCGGAAGCAATGCCGCAAGAGTTCCGGTGCACGGCACAAGCGTAACTAGTACTTTGCTTACAGCCTGCTGGCTAAGGAGCGCACCTCTCTGAATGGCGAGCCAGTGGAGCTGAAGCCCATCTCAGTTCAGGTTCGGGATCCTTAAAGCATAGGCTGCCTGCCTCCCTAAACACAGGAAAATGCCAAACATCCGCCCTCGCGAGTTTCGATCAGTTTTGATCAACGTTCAGTGGATTCCTGGCTCGAGGGTCCGGCTTGTCTGAGCCTGCAAGATCGAAGGCTGCTGGTCGAAGTAGATAGGTGTGTGTCCGATGGTGTTTCTCGAAAAGGCCGTGGGTGCATTGTAGGACCCAACTTCCTCATCAAAGAGTATACGATCTCGATCTTGTCTGGTATGGACTGGATGCTAAGGATCCGATGGGACGAGGACCAGCAGGGTTGGCTGCCCAACTGCAATAAGGATTTTTTTTTGCATCGTCGAGCTGCTTTTTGTGCCACGGCGCTGTCTCGAACTCTAAGGGTCGTGCGGCGCCAGACGGAGCAGAGCATTACCAGCTTAGTGCTTCTTGGAATTCAAGTATGACCAGCACTGTGACGCTAGCCCTTTAAGTCCTGTGCATGGAAACATTTAATTTGCCTCTGGGCTGTTTGTCTAGTTGGACTGCACTGACCCTCGTGTCGCGGGCGTGGCGGCCGAGCAAGGTCCTTGAAGAATTTGATGCCTTACCCAGAGAAGGAGGAGCCGGCGAAGCCAAAGGAAAGAGAGTTTAGCCCCATCAGCTTCCTGGCCACCATCATCGGCGCGCTGATCCTTTTGGGCACGGCCGTCTCTGTGCTCGTGCCACTGGTCTCCGGCCTATACAAGGACATGACGGGTGAGTATTTGGTGAGATTAGACGTGCCTTCGCTGTACTGATAAACTGACCGCTGCAGTCCGCAAAAACGGCCGTACAGTGCAGACAAAGCATACGCATATTTAGGTGATGGAGGTACCGGGTTCGACGGAGTGCCAAACGGCTGGTAGCACTAGCTGTCACTAAAGTCAATTCGCGTTCTTTCCAAAGTCCCATGCTGCATCCGCCTGGCAGCCCTAATTCATTGCGAAATTTCGTGCTTTGGTGCTCCCGAACTTATGGCTACAGCGCTAAAGCCCCAGTAGGGCCACAATCGCACACTCCTACAGGGACTTCTCGATGCGGTCTCGAAATCCCGACCCTGGAAAGGGTGTCGGCATTTTGGAAATTGAAGTCGTGCTCCGGCCACAGTCCCACGCGTCGTCTTTCGCATTTCCGCCTCGCGAAAAATCGTGCTCCCGCCTCAGGCGCATGCTTGTTTCCCTTTCAACATTCCGTCTTGGAACAATTTTCACAGCTAGTCTTGACAGGGTTTATTTGCTCGGCGATTGCTTCCGCAGTTAGTCATCAGGCTATCAAGGTCTGGAACAACAGGGCATGCACGTGAAGCCTCCAAGCGTGGACTTGATTTGCTGTGGCGTGTGATAGCCAACGCGGGGAGGACACTGTTGCTACATTGCTCTGCTTGACCCCGCCCGGCCTGTGAGAGGCACCCGGCTCAAGTGCCCGTCTTCCCATAGTGGCACCCACTGAGCCGAATTAGGGCAAGAGCCCCTACGACATCTCTTGTGGAAGGCCGGGAGTTGAGGCTTTAGGAAGGGCTCAGAGGACTTGAGCTGCAGGCTCGAAGTGGGCTCCGACGCGTCTGAGACGAAATGGAGAAGCTGTCAGACGCGGAGCAGCAGAGACTGCGACCAATTGTGCCGGCTCTCCGGGGACTTAGTGCATTGCAGAGAGGCCACACCTCTTCTCCCAGCTCCTCGGCAGCAAGCGAAAGAGGATCTGAATTGTTGGGGCCGGATCTGGTAGTCAAGAACTCTTAGCTTCTTTCGAGGTTGCCAAAGATGGCGGGAGGTCATCCGAAATCTCCCTGCTCTGCACCGAGGTGGCCGAGGGCTTGCCACGGCACCTTCGCGGCTGCGCCGAGCGGCGAGCTTGCCCTTCCTGCCGTCAATCCAGCTTCGTGGTGAGGATTTAGATTCGTTAGATCATTTTAGCTCTGTTCGATTGTGTGCTGGGTGCTTGACGACCTTTTGAACCAAGCCCAAGAACTTGAAAGCGTGTTCTAGTTTGTGCTGATGTTTGAAACTTGCATTGAGGAAGACCCATCCTTCCTGAAGACGGCTCAAAGCTCTCAGGTCTGTGCGTCGGTCGATGGCTGGTCTCCTTTCATCCCGACGCGCCTCGCGATCGGGCGAGGGTGCGGACATACGGGAGGCGACTCATGCATTACAATCGTCACAAGTTTGCGTTTGTAACCATGCCTTCAAGTTGGATTTTGGTGGCTGTGACCGTTTTCTCGGCTCATCAGATTTGGCTGCATCCGAAGAGATGAGTGTGCTTCTTTCTTGGATGGAAAGGCCCGTGGGTCGGGTGGCGAGCTGCCGGAATTAGGGCGCCACGTAGTCCGGCAGACTGGAGGACAGGTCGTGGCTCGGGGTATTTGTGGGTTTGAAGACTTCCTGCGATTGTGGTTGCTCCATTTGTTGCAGTCCGAAGGATCTATCAAAGCTCCGCGCCGCTTGGCTCCGCTGTGCATTACATATTGTTTGCCAAGCGACGAGTGATTCAGAAATTCGTCCTGGTCTGTGCATGCCCGGAGCGACACGCATCAAGTAACATAGGAAGGACCGTCCATTGGGTATGGCAGGAATCGCAAGCAGAGGACAAGACATTCACCATGGCCATGGTGTCATAATTCCAGGCCACCATCATGGAAGCATACAAAGCACACGCATGGAGCTGAAGAGCTGTTCATTGCGGATACATGCTTATGACCTTCAGGTGTAGCTCTCGTGTATCCATGTTTCGCAATGCGACTGCAATGTTACTACGACTGTCAAGACATGGCCCAGGCCTGGAGGATGCAGCTGCGGAGGAGGCTAGGCTAGACAAGCTTCGAAGGGCCTGAGTAATTGGGAACCGCCCGTTTGCTCTAGTTTGAGACCAGTCGGTCAGGGCATGACGTGCCCCCGACGCGGTGAGCAGCTTAAAGTTGTGTAGGCTCCGGGCTCTCGGGGCCCTGAGGCCTTGGAGCCTGAATCACTCAGAAGCACTTTCAGGGATCCCATCCGTTATTCGCTCGTGCGGAAGCCATTTTGGCCCTGTTTCTGAGAATATGTGTGTGCAGCCACCGGGTGCAGTCCAACCCTCCAACCCCACAGTCCCAGCCACTCAGCAAAACCAGGTCCATGCCCATTCCAATGGCTTAACCGTTAAGGCTTAACCCAACCTGCAAAACCCTCCATTGAAGGACACAAGCAGCCGAGCTTCAATCAGCACAGACTCAGTGGCATATAGAGTCAACGAACGGATTGTGTTCACATGGCGACGGCACAAGCGGTCGCAGAGGATGCGCAGGCCCAAATTCTGAAGCACTTCATGCATTGGGATGCCGAGACTTGGCCAGTGAATTAGGCGGCGCGCTAAACGGGTCCAGAAGATTGTGACATGTTCAGCTACCCCGAGGTGTGATGCAGGATGCTCAACACGAGTCGAAATATTTTTGCACATGCTAAACGTCGCGATAACAGTCTGGGTGTTGCCTCAGGACGGTAGTGGCACAATCGACAAGGACGAGCTGGCAACCATAATGTATCTTGGAAAGCACTTCCACCCGATAGTGCTGAGGTCGACGATGCGGTCTGTCAAACCTGCATCCATTTTTGTCACTGAACGTTGCATTCCCAAATGCCGAGGTACAAAGTGTCATCTTCGATGTCCCAGCGAGACATTACTCGCTTGCTTGCAGTCATCGATACAAACCAGGATGGCCTCATAGACTTTCGAGACTTGGCCAACGCAGGCACCGTCTTTCCATGCAAGCCGATCTTTGCCCCTTTAAGTTGCTCGCATCTAGTACTTGTGTCAAGACCATGCAGGTGCCTTTTTGCCTTCTAGGAAGTGTGTGTTCAGGAGAGTTTGTGGCATGGATTACAGATCGCCGAGCCGATCGAACAGTTGGGAATGATGGGTGGATAGAGCACTTCGATGTGGAGATGCTCTTGAGGCCTATGTTTGAGGTTTTCGACCGCAACAAGGATGGGCTCATACTGCGAGCAGAGCTCGAAGAGTGCTCTCAAATCTTGGGAAATTCACTGAGCATTCATCCGTCCGCTTCGCCGGATTGCCTAGCAATGGATTGGAAGCAGCTGCCTAGCAACGAGACAGTGAACTTCCAGCAGTTTGTGGATTGGCAAGTCAGCTCGCTAGAGAAATGCGGCATTCCGAACAATCAGCTCCCAAGATTGCTGCTTGGCCTGCTGTGTGGTGTTGTTTTCTGTACCTCGCTGCTGGTCCTTTTCAAAACCAAGCAAGTGATCTCATGACTTGCTGAAGTTGCTTGAGTGTCCATTTGGACTTACAGGGCTCGTCTCACTACAGATCTCTTGTATGGCTTCCCACGTTAATGGTGCTTCGGCCCACGAGAAGCCCACAAGCTGGTTGTTCCAGCCTTTGCGCCGACAGGAAAGTGTTGCATGCTCTAGAGCTTCCCAAGGCTGGAGGAGCTCTGTGAGTCCCTGCAGATCATCTTCGACATCGACCGCTTGCACGACCAGGGCGTCGATAATTCCAGGGTTCACGATGCCCTGGCAGAGTCGGTCTGAACCTCGCTGGGTCAATGCCAGTGCTCAGACTCCACCGCTCTGCTTGCACTCCAGGTGAGGAAGGTGGCAGATACCACTCGCCGAATCTACACCCGGAAATTGTCGCGACTCAGCTCCAATCACTCGAGGGTGCAGTGGCTGTGGTGGTTGTGAAATGGCACTGGAAGACAAAGGCGGACTGCTTTCTGAAGAAGGAAATAAGCAGTTGAGCATGCATGTGTAGGCAGTCAGGCAGTTTCTCTGCACATCGGCCGACCTTTGTAACAGATGCTGCAAGTGATTTCATCCGCAAAGCGTACCCCGTCACCAGCCAGCTTGACCTACTTCTCTGGGGAGGTCTTCGAAGTTGCCTGCATCCTTGTCGCTCAGGAACATCGACAACCAGGATGAGGCTGCAACCAGCTTAGCCTAGTATCTGCAGGAATCACTGTGGACTGAAAAATCCAGGCTGCCCGTCTGTCCAGCAGACCCATCTATTTAGCCGGACATCGCAAACATCATCGCCAACGTGTCCTGCCAGCCTGCAGAAACACCTCAAACATCGGCAGGTCATGCCTGAAGAACGGGCAGTGTGGGTTTGCCCACCTGATGTCAATGACATGCACCTGCTTGCACGGCTCTGCGCCAAGCGGAATGGTGTCAGGCGCGTCCTATGAGAAGGGTGGTGTTGCATCGGGAAAGGATCTGCTAATTAACGGACGCTATATGCAAGCCGAATTTGTGAGAGGCTGTTGAACTACCAGGAAGAGGGCACAATCGAGCCGGCACGGGCCTCTGCAGTGAGCAAGGGCTTGCCAAGAACATTTGCCCATCGTCGATCCCAGGCTGCGGCCGAAAGGGCAAGGCATAGACCCAGTGCGATTCCGACGGCTTCGACCTCTTCGCGGCCGGGGAGAGGGAGGACTGAGTCTGCAACCTGCGCAACTGGGTTGTTTGCACCGTCTTCGGACATAGATGTAGGCATCCTCGGCCCCTGTCGCAGGAACTCTGTTTCAAATCTTCCGCAATCCCCTGCCACCAAAAAGGTCCGCAAGCTGTCCATCCGAAGCTTCTTGGCGTTCCCAGTACATGCCCTGCTCGTATCTGAAGAAGCAAGCGTCACCCACTGTACTGGTCACTAAACGGAGGTGAAGTGCGCTTGGCGATCGGACATGTGTCAGTGTGCATCCCTGATACTCTCACGGATCTACCACCGGCAGATCGGCCCTGGATGGCGCATCTCGGCAAGTTTGGCAATTTTCCGATTGATGTTGAAGTGATACCGAGAGCTTTAATCAGCAACCTAAGGAAAGTCACCCGCTCCCAGTACGACATCGACCAACGGAGGATGATCAACGACGTGCTTATATACGTGTTGAACCGATGCTTGGTAGTGCTCAGATGTCAGGGAAGCAGACCTGCCGTCGGGGGAAGGCTTGGGAGCTTGCAGGGCATCGTTTGCTGCAAGTGTACGCGCTCTGCGAGCCAAACGCGAACTGGGATTGTGTTTCCTTGTTGCAACCAGTCCAAACGAAGACTTGAGAGCTTGGTTGCGACTTACATGAGCCATACGAGGGTGATGGCTGGCAAGGCTGCCTGCCTTACATGCTGGCAGAGCTATCCAGGGCTTCTGCTGATCTCGAGAAGCAGTAAATATCTCAAATCTACACGCCACCGCTGCGCAGTCGGAACGCTTCTCCTCTTGCAGCCAATCCCATGGATCCTGAACTGAGGAGCCAGTTCGATCTGGACGGTCATGAAGGACCAAAGTGAACAAAACAGTGGGACATTTTGACTGGCCATGTGTGATTCCATGGAATTTCGTGAGGACACTCGGCACTTCGAAAGGGCATGGAATGCCCTACCGCCAGCCTTGCAACTCTTCGCCTTGCTCAAAGCGCAGGTGCCAGCCTGAAACAGCAGACATTGTGTAGGATGGAGTCGAAGCTGCTTTACCATAGTCCCGTTTTTTCGTCCTTCATCCTTGGAGTTGAAGAATCGAAGCAGACCGAGGCACTCATGGCTGACTGCATCAGTTGGCACGGCACCAAGACGGCGATGGAGTCGGCGGAAAACTACGGGCTTGTTAGTGCCGAGGCTGTGGGTCGTCAGGCTTCAACCCAAACCGCGGTAGATAGGTTAAGATTTAGGTTCAGAGATCTGTCATCGGATGATCCCGGATGTTCAGTCCTGCGGTATTGCGCTTCGATGATTTGCGGCTGTATCGGTTTCTGCTCTGCTAGAAGCCCTGTGTGGATGAAACTCGCTTGGCAGGCTTGCGACAAGTACCAAGAATCTTGCCTGCAACCGAGCAGTCGCCCTTTCTCGCTTTTGCATAGGATTCGGATTCGACCTTGAAGCCCATCCCGTAGTAGCTAAGTGGGAGGGAAAAAAGTCCCTAGTAGTCGGCAGGTTTGTTTCCAAAAGCATCGACGCAAAGGTTGTGCAAGCTTCAGGCATTCAGGCACCGGAGGCCGAATGCATAGCAGAAGTAGGGTTTAGGGTTTAGGGTTTCCCATGTTTCCGGATGTAAAAAAGGGTTTCCGGATAAGAAAGTGGGGTCTGGGGTTGGGCTGTGGCTCGTACGTTTGGGCCAACTTGGCGGAACTGCAAAGTGGCACGTTCCAGAGGATCTAATCCTCAAAACAGACAGCGGACAGGGGTATTCTTGTTCGATCCACTCTCCCAGTTACTCGAGCATATCTGGTTGACTGGTCTTGCAAAGGGGACGATCTCTGCCTGCAATCGTTGCGGACTCCCGAATATGATGCATTTGCCATAAGACGGACTCGTGCGTCATCTGTGCGAGTAGCTACTCGTATGTCAAAGTCCGTTCTCAGGCATACATTGCAAATGCAACCCTTGCCAGTGACCAGCATGGTTGACACGATTTCAATTGGGGCCTCGCCATGTAGGATCGAGTGTCGCCCTCTTACACTGGTCCCTGCCGTTATTTGCAGGCATTGTGCCATTCACTCAGGGGGAATACTGTGTTCAGTTTGTGGTCAGCGGGTGGCAGACGGTTTTCCATGGAGGCGGCCGGCAACCGCCAGGCGAGTGATGAGCGTTTTGCGCCCTCGAGCCCTAGGGATTGGATGGGCTGCTTTGGAGCCTCGTACCCGCGAAGGAAGAGCACTGGCCATGTTTCGCAGCAGCCGCTAACCCACGCCCTGACGGGGACGCTCCAATCACCAAACCTGGCCCAGTACCGTCGCGAGCGATTGCGCCGGGAAGAGCCACTTGAGCTGGAGAGGTACCGAGGATGGCATGCAGTCTGGCCGGTGGACGTTCCTGTAGCCAGGTTTGGATTGCTCGGGCGCCCACGGCCTCTGTGTAAGTCCGCTGGTGCGATGCTTTCGTGGTGAGAGCCGCCTGCCACCATATCACAGTCTGTCCAAGGAGCAACAAACTCACGCTTAATGGTGCAGTCCTTCTTCACGCTGTTCGCCGCGCTCGCCAAGTCTTAGCACACTTGATCCGCTTGATGCAACACGGCCGTCGGCCCTCCTGCTACATCCTGCTACTGTCGACAGAGCTCGTGGCTCGGACCGATGCACGGTACGAAGCCCAGTGCCGTCCCCACAGAGCGCGCATCCTTCTCCCGAAGCCTCCAGGTGCTCCTGAAGAGACGACCCATGATTCGGAGCCCTGCTCAACCCTTCGGCCCGGACTGACTTTTGTACGCAGCTTTGCGTGACTTGCCTCGCTTGCATGAGCTCCTTGTTCCCACCTGAGCACCGAAGGCAGCACAAAGTGCGTGGCAAATGCCGCACATTATGCATTTGGGCCTTTGCTGCCGACAAACTCTATGGAGTCTCATGAGCGGAAGAGTTTTTTGCCCCCACCTGGATGGCCCGTTCCGTGCGAGACGGGCAGCTGCGTCGCCCGGTCGGGCAGGTCTTTGGCTGTACCGACTACAAGTAATATCGTGTTGGGTTGCCTCCGACCCTGAAACACGGCGATTATCCTGAAATCGTTCGACGGTTAGGGTTTAGGAATTTGCAGCGCATGCCTTGTCGCATTTCGTGAAATGACACGCGTTGTCCAGATTCGGGCTCGTGCCTTCTGCCATTGTTCTGGTTTGCAAAGGACTTGCATCAAGAGTGTTTTCTTTGCTGCGTATGCAAGGAGCACATGGAGCGAACAGCCGAGAAGCACATCCGTGAGATCTACTCTGAGCAGGAGCTCGAGCAAATGGACAGTATTGAAGAAGCGGCTCCCTGGCTTGGCTGGACCAAATGCTGGGCCCGATAGGGATTTTCACTGAAGTTCTGCTTGAAAGCATCCTGAATACTGGGCTCTTTACCTCCAGTCCTGCAGCCGCTAGGTTGCGGTTCGGTAGTAGCATTGAAGGACAGTGAGGGTGATGCTTCGCTTCAGTTGCCGGCGCGACTCGTTCTGAGTGAGCCCGAACCCACCAGATGCAAATAGCTATGTTTCGGATTTGGGCGGCATTCTTCAGCGGCTTCTGCGAGCTTCTGGCATAGTTGGCGCTTTCCACCTAGAGATCTATGGCTTGCAGGGTAACCACTTGAAAGAAGCGGCCTCCTTCCACCTGAGGCTTGAGGTTGCGGGTAAGCATGGCTAAGCATGGCTAAGCCAGCTAAGCTGCTGTCACCAGAGTTTGGCCAACAGAGTGCACTAGAGCGTCAGAGGCGGTCGACAGTCTTTCAACATCCGATACGCTACTCAATGGGTGTCAGCTACGGTTGCAGCGCAGTCTTGTCAGGCTTACGAGTACCTGGAGGAGCATGTCAAGATTTCACCGGTCGAGATTCTAGCGGCCAAGACCTTACCCAGGTGTATCAGCGACGTCACAAGTCAGGAGCAACTCGCTCGAAATTGAGTGAGCTTCTTCAAAGCCGTATGCTTGCCAAGGTTCTGTCCGAGCTTGGCTTGATCCAGGTGGACGACAGCGTTTGGAGTCAGCTGCTTGAGGAAGAAGCCACCGACAAGCTGAATGAGATGCCACCAGAGTAGCAACATTTATCGGATGCCTAGAAAAGTATGCCGCACGCAGAAGCAGAGTCCTTGCCACCCCAACCTGTACAGCCTTGCTGCAGGGTCGAGGACATAGCTGCACAAGGTGTGTTACCATCGCGCATTTATTGGGGCTTCTTCCAAGGTAACGTCTCAGAATGAACAGGCAGCGAAAGTCCACTTTTCGGGCTGGACTTTCTTTAACACACTGAGAAGCTCCACCGATGGTGCGGAGAAATGTCACGGGTGCTTCAAGCGGCTGTTGGGAACAGCTAGCTAACACGTCTCTCAGAGCAGAGTGCTTTATCGCAGAGCTACCCACAACAGCCAACGAAACATCAGGCTGCGGCCGTGTGACTGTGGTGTCTCAACAGAAGACCGGCTGTCCAAAGGACACCATAATTCGCTTTGACCTCGCGGCGTAGCCGGCTTGCTTCCCGCCACGTTTGGCGCCTAGTGAGTGTCTGCCGGGCGAAATGTCGCCACAAAAAATGGCAACCTTCGAGTCTGAGCTCTGGATGCATGCCGAAACAAATGTGAAAAACTGCCCCTACGTCGCTGGGCACGCGGCCAGCGGAGTCCGCGAAGCTTCCTTGCGGGGCCAGAGGTAGTACTTCTATTATTCTGGGAGTGGCGGTGGTCTGAGGCTAGATTCTACTCGAAGGCATTGAGTCAAGAGGCAGCTAGTCCATGGAGGCGTTCCTGTCAGCTCCTAGGCAGCCTGCACTGCTTCACTTTAAACTTCTAAAAACCAGTGTCAGGGGCCCCATGCTCGGCGGGACGAAATCTGTCTCAGCCGCCTGCCGCGGCATCAGGAGAAGCACTGCATTGACAATTGGTTTGTATAGCTGGGTGTTCTGGAGGCTGCCTCTCATACATGCAGGACTTTCGAATATCTGGTGAATATTGATTGCTATTGCAGCAGACAAAGTGGGACGTTTCTCTCGGTCCATCCTCGCATGTCATGCCGGCAAGAATGGACTTCTGATGCCAGGAGCTGGAGTATGTGACAGATGCTCTCGTTCGAGAAGTGCAGTTCAACTGCAAGCAGATGAAGAAGAGCCTCTTGAGGTAGTGCAGGCCTAAAGTGGAGTCCTCTGGCGGGTCCGCCACATCAGCATGCCTCCCATTCTTTTTCAGCTTGCACCTGCCAATCGGCCCAAAACAGACAGCGCACGATGGCACCCAGGGCTTGGAAACTTTATGCTCCAGACAGTGTGCTGTTTGTTCGCACGTAGTCTTGAGTCTACCACTAGTCTACCAGTGTGCAGGCAGTCGCAATAGGCCTGGACGCAAGCAGGTCGCTCTTGGAAACCATTCGACGCGTAATGCACACATGCTGAGGGCAATGCGCCTTGAGGTATCAAGAGCCACTATCTCGCGAATTGCGGCGAGATATCCAAGCAGCTTGCCCCGAGGCTCCGCAGAGCATTTCCGAAGCCTTACCTCGGTTCCGCGGCTAGCACTGTTTCTACACGTCCTCACGGTCTTATGTATTCTCCCTTGGCTGCATTTTTCTCCATGTTATTGCGTCTGCAACCAGAAGAGGAAAATTCAGCAACGTCGTCGCCGCAAAAGTAGCAGCCCCCTTCGCGCCTTGAAGCCTAGTTCTGGGTTCTCTTTCGCCCTCTCTGCGCCGCCATCTGCAGGTCGATTGGCTTGCGGAGTGCATCCTTCAGCGGCCTGGCAGGATCGGAGAATGAAACATCTCGGCATGGATTGAAAGAGCGAAATCAAAGCGGCCCGCAACAGGTGCAGGTGCTTGTACGGGTGCGTTGCTTTGAGCGGCACCATAACTTGACAAACCGGGGGTCAAGGTGCCCGTTGCCAGCCAACTGGCGGAAGGTTTGGAGGCCATGCCAGGCCCTCGGCCTATGGTTGCGGAAACGGAGTTTAAAAGCCATTTAATGAAACCGAAGCATAAGCTCACCATGAGAGCTGAAGTTCGGAGTGAGGCCAAACTGCTGCCCCACAGCAATTTTACGCAGTCTGCTCAAGCGCTGGTCATCGCTGGTCCTTGTTCACGCCAGTCGAGTCGAACACATGGCTTTGAGACTGAGGCAAGGACGCGTGCATGCGCGAGCCAGTCTATGTCGGACCAGAAGGCTTCGGGCGGTCTTGTCTGAGTGAAGAGCCCTTGGCCTTTGATGCCTTGGGATGTCGGCGGTGATGTAGGCACACAATCTCCAGCATTGATTACAGTATCTTCTTCTAAGTTTGTCAATGAATGTGACGAACCTTTGTCTTCTTTACAGTCGATGGCCCATGGCCTGACTAGGTATCTTCTCCGACACTCCTCCTCAGTTGTCGCACTTCGTGAGCTTGGCTTCTAAGGCCGCACTTCAGGCAAGAGCAGTGCCATAGGAGCCGCGGGGGGAGCACTGGACTGGAATAGCTAGATAGGCTAGATAGCTCTTCACTGGAAGCTCAGATCATGTCATGTCCTAAACTTGTTTGTGCAAGTGTCCAACGTGATTAAGGCTTGGTGCATCATCTGGGCTCGCTTGCGGCCAACTTGCGCAAAGCAGATGGCCAAGCAATTAGGCCAGGGCAATCCGACCGGTTACTGGACAGGCTATGACCCCTGCCCTGTACAGAAGACTTCAGAGGCGAAAAGTTGGCAGATCTGAAGACTCACTGAAGACACATCCCGACCGTGAACATCTGAATCACACATACCTGCACTCCCTCAATGGCAGGTGACAAGACCAGGGACTTGGGAAGGAAGGTGCACTCCAGTCTCATGAGGAACACATCTCGCGACCTCGCACATTTCGAGTGCTACTGTCAGGTGAGGAGCCTGCGGGAATGCTGGACAGGCCAAAAGTCTGTCTTTGAGAGCCGGGAGTTAGTTTGCGTCACTTGTTGTCAGGCCCGCTCCTGGACCCTGCGTCTCACGAAGAGTTCTTCTACTGCGGTGCCGCCGGCATCCGTGTGTCTCAGAATCCTTGCCAGGATCCGGATTACATTCGATCGTTCGGGGTCTTATGAAGAGGCAGAGATGAAGATCCGAAATGAGTTGATTTGCCGACATGCGACACAGTCCATTTCATGCCCTGCAGGAATTAAACTTTGTCCTCCGGTGTGCGGAGCAGCTGCAGTCCAGTGGCGCCTTCCCGATCATGCCTTTTGGCGTGGCAGAGGAGGTAGGGCCTGGATGAAGTCTTTGTTTGCGGCCGAAACCGCGAACCTCAAGCAGGAGAACACTCGACAGGACATTGCCGAGAGTCAGGCAGGAAGGGCGCGGGCGCCAAGACAACTGGATCCGATTTCTTCATATTTCTTCCGTGGCTGCACTAGGCAGAAGTCTCGAAGTCGCGTGGGTCTCGAGGAGATGCCTGTGCAGTGCTATATACAAATGCCGAGCCAAAAATTAAAAGATGTCATGAGAGCGACCTTCCATTCGACCAGCCAATCGCAAGGACCTGTGTGCGAGGAAGCCACACGCCCGGTGCAGCAGTTAAGGAGCTGGCAGTGCTTAGAAGTGAAGACCTCAGAATCAAAGGCAAGGAGCCCAAAGAGTGTGCTAGGCCCCTATGCCCCCGCACTTGGATGTTGGACTGCGTGTTCTGGCGAACCTTGAAGCTGGCGTTGGAGCGGTGTGGGCTGCAGGAGCCGAAGCACCGGAGCCGACTGCAAGTCTGTGTCAGTTGACGTCGATGCCGCACAGTCCTCAATGCAACTGACACTCACTGCCCAGCTAAAGACTGCCAACTGTGCCGGAAATAAAGGTTCGAGGATGTGCTGCCAAGTGTCTACAAAAGCCACAGGCTCGAGTACAGGGGCTTCAGTCTCAGGGGACAGTAGGTAAGGCCCTTCCTGCATACTCGTCATGCTTGCACCCAGCTTCCAACATCACGCATCGCTGGTTTATCCGAGAAGACCTGGACAAGTGCAGCTTGGTATCGCCCGAGAGAGGCTGTGGGCGCTGGCCGGGCGCTTCCCCTTCGATTTTGCCCACCCACACGGCAGTTCCAGGCCGGGCGCTTAGTTGCTGCCTCCACTCTGCCGTGGATTTGGAGTGTCTGTAGCCAGGTCGAAAGACAGCAGACGGATCGCTTGGATCAATTGTGTGTCTCAGCTCAAAGCCACTACTCGGCGCGAGATGCGTTTCTGCCACGAAGTCGCGCTTCACAGTTCGATGTTCCGTACTGAACTCACGGCAAGATAGACAGGTAGATGATAGATAGCTAGATAGATAGGTAGGAATGAAGGTACGTAGATAGGTAGGTAGCTCGGTGGATAGATAATGAATACGATGTACCTGAATATCCATGAATATATGTATGTATACACATTGCGGGGTCCTGGTGGGGTGTGGCAAACGACCTGAAGACGCATCCGCGTTGTGAAGACGTGTTCGTCAAAAAACGTCTAATAGGCGCAGACATGCGCAGATGCATTAGCAGGCGTAACCGCATTCTGAAGACGCACTGGGAGGCGCAGACGCATTTTGAAGCGCATCGGGTGGCGCAGACGCATTGCGAAGACACACCGGATAGGCGCCAACGCATTGCGAAGACGCATTGGATAGGCGAAGAGAAAACGCATTGCGAAGACACATTGGGGTAGCGAAGTTTCAAGAATGCTGAATTCGAGATCAGCGGCGCCCCCACCAGCCAAGGCCCCACTCCCGGAGTTCAAGGTTTGTGAGAGTTCTGATTCAACAAATCATGGGCGCCCCATCAGTCCAAGCCCCACCCTCGCAGTTCAAATTTGGTAAGAGTTCTGATTTAAAAATCACGGGCGCCCGATCAGTTCGAGGGTTTCCAGAGTACTGATTTTGAGATCAACAGCGCCCCACCAGTCCAAGGCTCTAATCCCCGGACGTTGAAGGTGTGTAAGAGTTCTTGTTTATTAAAATCACGGGCGCCTCATTAGTCGAAGGCCCCACCCTCGGAGTTCAAGATTTATAAGAGTTCTGATTCAAAAGTCAGGGGCGCCCCAAGGTTCGCAAGAGTTCTGCTTCAGAAATCCGGGGCGCCCCGTCAGTCCAAGGAGCCTCGGAGTTCAATTTTTTTAAGAGTCCTGATTTAAAAATCAGGGGCCCCCCATCAGTCCAAGGCTCCACCCTCGGAGTTCGAAGGTTTCAAGAGTTCTGATGTTAAGATACGTGCGCCAGCGGTGTTTCTCTGCCTTGTCAGAACAAGCCGCACTCACCCAATTCGGCGTCACCACGTAATGTGGCGTCAGCAATTCGGCGTCACCACCTAATGCGGCGTCGTCACCAATCCGGCGTCACCACCTAATGCAGCATCAGCAACGTGGCATCACCACCTCCTGCAGCGTCAGCAATTCGGCGTCACCACCTAATGTGGCGTCAGCAATTCGGCATCACCACTTAATGCGGCGTCAGGAGACAATTCGGCGTCAGACAATGTGGCATCACAGTTCGGCGTTACCTAAAGCAATGCCGTTGTCTGGGTTCGAATTCGGCGTCAGGTCGTTTGCCACACTCCCCCAGGCGCCCGACCTATATATTTTTTGCTTATATAGATAGATAGATAGATAGATAGATATGTACACAATATGTATGTACGTACGTATGTATGTATGTATGTAAGTATGTACGTATGTACTTACGTCTGTATGTATGTAGGTAGACAGGTTGGTAGATAAAGATACTGAGCCGCACAGATACATACATACACCCATACGTACATGCATACATCTCACATACGATCTCCGATGGTAGAAACAGTTCGTGGCATGCTTTATTGCTCCAGGAACACTCGACTTTGCCCACACCCCCTTGCACCACAGCTCCATAGTGCGAGCGACCGGTCTTGAGATTTGCAACTCTGCAAGTTGCACTGTTCGGCGTGTTGGGGCCCGTTCTATGCAGAGAATATGATACTCGACGTGGGCTGGCAACACGCCAAATGTGCTCAGTCGAAGAGTGGACAAAGGATGCTCGAGTTGCTTTCGCTGTTGCGGGTACTTGCCTGCAAATTCTATGGATGTGAAGCATGCCCTGACAAATCCAGTCTCCCAGGCTCCGACCTTGCCGGTGCACAAGCAAAGGCAGCAGCCTTGGGCTCGTGGTCTTGGATTTCGGCAGGGAGGCTTCGAGTTACGCTGTAGAACTTCCTTTAGCGGAAGATGAAGCAAAATACATCGCTAGCATTAATTAATCGTCACGGCCTCACCTCGCTGCAGTTCCATTTGGCCGGCTCGCAGCAGCATCACGGCTGACGGCATGACCAGAGACACTGCCTTCCCATTCGCAGGCAGCCCTGCTGATGAGAAGACGTGCTGCAGTTCTCCCACCAGCACTTCCCAAACGGTAGTGACAGGGGGCTCGAGGCGCTTTGCCAGCACATCCCAGCACTCAGCCACAAAGACTCTTTGAGTTACTGCTGTACAGGTGGGTTGCAGAGCAGCATGTGACAGAGAGGCGTGCAGGCCTTTTGGGAGTTAACAGATGAGGTGCTGGTTTGAACATGTGAAGATTTGCCATTCGGCTCTCAGTATTTGCAGGCGCTAGGGCTTTGGCAAGCCTTCAGCCCTAATCCACCAGAGCAACACCAAAATCTTGCATGAAGCGGTTCAAAATGAAACATTCAGCGCTGTAGGCTTGTGACTTTACACAGGCGCCTGCAGGGAATACCTGCCACAACTCACATCGAATTCGAGAATTGAGCCCATGGACACCCGGAGCTTAACCTCAAATGAGGTGTCGCACTGGCCGTGGACATGTGTACAGCTCCTCTCCGTTATACGTTCACTACTCTCAAACCGTGTTCTGCAGAGCTTCATCGAGACGGTCGCACGCCAAGAAATGATGAATTCCTGTTCAGGGAATCAAACATCACAAGGTTCTTGCGATTATGATTCCAATGGTGGGAGAAGAGGTTAAGAGTCGTTTATCAATGTAAAGTTTGAAAAGTGTAATGTTTGAAAAGATCGTGTGCGCACACATATATGTCGGAATACATGTATTTATACAGATGCAGGATGGCATGGCAAAGGGAGAGATATGTATATACATACGTATCTCTACTTCCGGTTGTGGAAGCTGTAATCCCAAAAGCCCGACAAGGACTAGTGACTGCGAAGACATCAGTTGCTGCATGATATGCGAACCCCAAACCCGGAAGCTTCAACAAAAGACACAAGCCGGGCTAGAATCAAGAGTTCGATTCGTGTGCATGCAGACAGACACATAGTCTTACCAGTGATAACCAGAAGAACACGATAAGAATTGTAGCAACAGTGATGACGACAACCATGCGGCTAGAAACTTCAATTATTAAGATTCTCGTCACTACTAGTGACTAGTGAGGAGAAGAACACCTGGTACCTCATGCAATCGTTCGCTTCTTTACACATCCATGCAGATGTAGCCATGTGGATGTGTGTATGTGTGTACGTGATGGTAGGTCATGTGTAGTAGGTAGCGTGTCATGTATTGTCAGGTAATGTAGTGAATGTAGTGTAATGTGTTGTAATGTAGTGCAATGTAGTGGAGTGTACTAGTTCAATGCGAATCAACGCAATGCAGTGTAATCTCATGTAATGTATTGTAACTTGATGCAATGTGTAATGCAATGTACGGTACTGTGTAGCATAATGTGTAATGCAATGTAAGTATGTATGTACATACAGAACCGCTCAAGCTGAGCCCCGAAGACGAAGCGAGTGCGGAAGAGGCTTAGGAGGCCGGATGAGGGCGCCACTCTGCCCTGGCGCCTGTGAAGTTTTTCGACAGTTAGGTAAGGGGTTTTGCGTTGAAGGGTTTCGGGTTTGTAAGTATATCAAGTCTTTAGCGAGGTTAGCCGTGCGAGCCGCGGCACAGTCGATGCTTCGGTTTGTGGCATATGCAACCACCACACATCTCAAAGCACTGTGAGGTGAAGAGGTCATGTGCAGCTTGATGGTAACATGTTCCGGCAGCTGTTTCAACCCTCCTGGTCCTCCACCTGTGTCCCTCGTCTTGTCAACTTTGCTGATGGCTCGCTCCTCGAGTGTCCTTGCAGGCGGGCTTCTTGGTGCTGCCTCTTTGGGAGGCCTTGCCTTCTTGGCGCCTGGGCAGAGCCGTCCCCAGCCGGTGCAGCAGGAGGTTGCTCATACGCAGGGATTCCTGGCATCCAGCACTGGCACCAGCACCAGCAGCACGGGTGCTGTGCAGGGCGTGGCTGGTGCCTTGGCCGTGGCCGGCTTGAGCGTTGCTGCTGTGCGAGGCGCATCGGCTGCTTCCCGCCAGCAGGGCATCAAGCCTCGGGCAGCCAAGAGCGTCGTTGCATGCAGATCTTTGGCCAAGCTGAAGATTGACGGAGTCGACCTGAAGGACAAGCGTGTCTTCATCCGCGTCGACTTCAACGTGCCTCAGGACAAGAAGGACCCGAACATCATCACCAACACGGCCCGAATCGATGCCGCTCTGCCCACCATCAAGTATGCCCTGGACAACGGTGCCAAGTCTGTGGTGCTTTGCTCGCACTTGGGCCGCCCCAACGGCCAGAAGGACGAGTTTTCCGGTTTAGGGTTTAGGGCATTGCAGATTTCAAGGTTTGATCTAAGCCCTCGTTAGGTTCCCAGCAGAGGCTCTTGCAGGCCGGATGCAAAAAAGGGTTTAGGGTTTAGTGCATTGCAGTCCCTGCTCAAACAAGGGTTTAGGGTCCCTAAAGCCTAGACCGCATCCTTTTTGTCTCAATTTTTTATTTTGAAGGACAAAGTCCTTGCTGCTTATGTGGGCGACCTCACGCGTCGGCTCGCACCTGGGCCGAAGCGTGAGGTCGCCCAATGGGTAGCGAGGACTTTGGCATCCTGCTGTCTTCCACTTCTGATGTCCGTTGCAGGACGAGAAATTCTCCATGAAGCCAGTGGCCAAGGTGGTCGAGGAGAAGTTGGGACGGCCCGTGAAGCTGATGAAC
>CAJNJA010095386.1:0-19323 GCA_905231915.1 Symbiodinium necroappetens
AATCCTGAGCCTTGATGGTACTGTAATGGTTTCGAGAACAGGCGTTCATGGTTTAGGCTTTTGATTTGGGGGGGTATCAGACCTTTAGCTCTTTTTTTTGTGGGGTTCTTCGAAGTGGGGGTTCTAGAGGTGTAAATAAGAGTTGGTATCGGGCTTCCCTGCAGGTTATGATACGGGGGGAGTATATTCGGTATCCTTTCATTTTAGGTATACCTTTGAGTCCCGACATATGCTTTTTGTTGGACCAGGTCTTCTAAGAACTGCACTCTCGCTGAAGATGATCCTTGTAGCAGTAGAGGTGCGGAATGGGATCCTCGGCGTCAAAGTATAATCATTGACCATTGAGCTGCGATGCTCGAGTTTGGGAATGAGAATCCGGGCACTTTACATTACAGCTTGCATAGAGGTCGGAGTAGTTAACTGCGAAAAGTATCTCCTGATATCCCTCACAACCACCCTTTTGTTATGTACCCCAAAGCCCAGTCTAATTATTAAAATCCCTATTTTAGATTCCCGGAACTCAGAACTCTCAATCCTGATCTAGGCATCGGACTGTACCCTGTCACTACACAGCAGCGGATCTCAATCCTTGGTGCGGAGATTGTGTAGGCATGACATCATGTTTTGCAAGCGTGGTGACGTACATATTCTCAGTGCATATAGGCAGAGCTGAATGGATAAGACCTCGCCACTGCCGGTCGTCGCGCTCTGTGCCGGGGCATCTGTCGGAATCTGGCTCTGGTGGCGGAAGCAAAAGGCTGCATCTTCCGCAGACATCCCTGTGGCAGAGGGCGGCCTGCCTCTTCTGGGCCATGCCTTGCAGTACCAGGAGGATCCGACGGCTTGCATTCGGAGACAGGAGCTGCTTGTGGGAAAGATTTTCTCTTTGAACTTGGCTGGCCGTCGCATGGTTGTGATCGGATCCGACTCTGACGCCATGAAGCAGGTGACCATGCAACCCCCTACGGTCCTCTCAGCGCAGAGAGCTGTTGCAGAGATTGGCTTCGAATACCTTCTCGGCTCGACAAATGTCTACAAGGGGACCACTTTTCATAAACGGGTTCTTAAAGAGGAGATTGCACCCAAAGCGAAGCTGGAGGCTATGCTGCCCACCCTCTTCCAAGCTTTATCTGCTGGGCTGGATGAAGAGTCTCGCCTCATGGGAGGTACATCGGAGGCTTTCCTCTCGCATCCCGACGCCTTTGTCTTGGTTCGCAGATGCATTCTACGTGCCTCTTTGGACGTGCTGGTCTCCCCGGGCCTGCTTCGGAGGGATCCTTCTCTTCTGACTGCACTCATGAGCTTCCAAGATAGTGTGGAAGACGCCACAGCAAAGTCAGCCGTCCTTCCTCGCTTTCTCTCCCTTCCACTATGCTTGTGGCCCATGGCCCTCTCAAGGAAGCGCTTGTCCCGGCGCCTTCGGCGCTTGATGGAGGGCATCACGGAGGGCACGGAGAGCGGGCCTTGGCTTCGAGCCTTCCACTCCGAGAAGACCTCGCCCGAGGACGCCGCCGACTTTGTCATCGGTCTCGTTTTCGCAGCTCACAAAAACCCGGCCATTGGCGCTGCGCAGTCGCTCTGTTTCCTTCGGTCGCTGGACGAGGCCACACAGAGAACTGCCTTGGCAGAGGCCAAAAAGCTGGAAGCTGCCATGGCACCCGGCGGGAAGCCTTCAAACGGAGCTGAGGAGGAGCTGCTTTCGGCGACAACCCTCCGCAGGTGTGTGCTCGAAACCATGCGGCTGACTGCGCACACCCTGGGAGCCCTGCGCTATGCCAGGGAATCCATAGAAATTCAGACGAAGTCTTCTCGCTTGACGATTCCTCAAGGAGCGACGATTGCCATCGCCCACAACTCCACTCACACTGATACATCTGTCTGGGGCGCAGACGCCTCCGAATTTCGACTGGAGCGGCCCGAGTGGGTGCAGAATGGAGACCTTGCATCTCCTGTAGATGCCTACAAGCTTACAACCTTCTCTCAGGGTGTCCACAAGTGCCCTGGTGAGAAGTTCTCTTTGGCGGTCATGGAGATGATGCTCTGCATTTTGCTTGTTCGAGATAGCCAGCTTCTACAGATACCGAAGCTCTCCTTCGAGCGTGCTACGCTGGCCCAGCGCCAGGGTCGAGTGCCTGTCACCCTTCGCAGCAAAGTCCAGACCTGAGTGCTCGGCTGCCTGGAGCCGCCGCGCATCGTTTTGAAAAAGCTGGCCAGCATAATCCTTGTCTCAACTGAATACTTATGATTTGCTGTTTTTTTCCGATTCGATCTTTCGGGATTGTCATGTACTCGTCATGTCCTCGTTACGATCTTTAGCTGAACTTTAGCTATTCCGCATTGTGTTTCGATAAGTGCTATTGTACTCAATGTCTGCGCCGAGAGCACAGGTCATGCCACACCCTCCGCCCAAGCAGGTGAAAGGAGTTGTCATGCAGTCGATGGACGACTTGCTCAAGCGCGGCACTTGCCTCGGCAGGATAAATTTGTGAAATCGGATCAGTTCGTCCAGCACTGTAAGTTATACATAGAACCGGACGACTGAAGAGGACAGAAAGCCGTGGGTCAGCACCGATGCTTTTCCTAGACCCTTCCGCCTTTAAAGCGAAACCATCAGACGGCTTAAGCCCGCAACACTGAACGTCCCGGTAGCCGTAAAGGAGACCTGGGCTAAGGCGACATCTGGGCCAGTTTTCTGCGAGGAATGTAGGCAAAGACCACTCCAAGGCGAGTCATTGGACCAGCTGATGCAGAAAAGCAAGGCCCGGGTGAATGCTGCAGCGATGTATTGGGATTTGTCGAGGTACAACTATAACTATAACTATAACTATAACTATAACTATAACTATAACTATAACTATAGCTTGCTACATGCGGCTGGCAGGACCTCTCCAGTACCTCGGTGCAGTGGCCCGGCCAGCAAGAAGAGACATCCGACCAATTTCAATACGTTCCAGGCCGCTGTTCGGCTGAGCGACTGTGCAAGCTGCTTCCACCAAGAGAGCCTTTGCATGTTGAAACACATAGAAATTGACATGGAGGGCAGCTCTTGAGCCAGCAGCCTTGTCAGACTAAGTCAGCCAAGGTTTTACCGAACCGCCAAGAAGAACAACCAGTGCTGCAAAATGTACTGATGGTGTGGGGGGCCTTCCCGAATGGGTAGTGTACGGCAAGCCTGTTTGTCCCCACCACCTGTGCTGCACCTTCCTCCCTCGCTCGACGCGCACCTCTCTCTCTCTCTCTCGCTCTCTCTCTGTCGCTTGCTCCATCTATAGGCGAGTTTCTCAACCACTCCCGCTTTCGCGCTCTCAATCCTGGCCTGCCAGGTCCACTGGCGCCTTCTACTTCGTCGGCCCTGCCCCTGGCATGCTACGGTCTTCTCGCCCTGCCGGCAGCCTGAACTGAAGGCCTCCTATCCTGAGAGAAGCAGGAAGTGGCCCACGTCCGACCATGCACATGTAGTATGGCGCAGACATACCGGCACATACAAAAGCACTATCGGTCAGGCACATGTGCATAGATGCATATGCGCAAATACATATACTTCATGTATGTGTAGATGCTGATATATACGCGTATATGTGTATGTATGTGTGTGTATATATATATATGAATTATATATGTATATGTATAATTATGTGTATGTATGTGTTTCTATATATATATATACATATAAATATAGAGATTTAGATATACATATCATGTCAGACTATGGGAGTCTAGACGAACATCTATCGGACCAGCGGAGGTAGAGTGAGGTAGAGATGCTGAGATGCTGGCACCGCAAGCATCTGTACAGGATTGCATACGTGTGCCCTTTGGAGCATCCCTGAGCAGAAGATGCGCTCGAGATGAAAACGAAGTTTAGGGTTTCAGCGTTCTGGGTTCCGGAAGGGCAGATGCAGGGCTGCAAAGGGAAGTTGAAGGGCTCGTTTTCTTCGACAGCTTTGTGCAGGACTGTGTAACTCGCGAAGGAAGAGCTCCCACACTTTTTTGGCCAATTCTCGAAGTGAAGCCGGGTGGATATGGAGAATGTGCAGATATCACTTTGCAGCTGACATGTTGCCTGCCGCATGAAAACGCTTGGTAGGGCTAAACCTCGGCTAAACACGAAAAGGTGCCCCGCGGCAGTAACTGTAATTGTACGATAGGACTAGGTATAATATCTAGACTGCTATGCATAATAGAACCCTGGCAGAACCCCTTCTGTACGAGTCACCCGGGCACCCGGGCCTCTGAACTTGAGCCATGCGGCGACGTAGCAGCGCGGCCTTGCTGCTCGTAGGCCAGCTTTAGAGACTGAGGTTGCGGCCCCCTAAACCCGAAAACCTACTACTGCTTAGGGCTTTTGGGCTTGAGGGCTTCGGGTTGAAAGTTGTTTAGGGCTTGTCACTGGATTTAGTTAGGGGGCTCAGGCTTTGGGGTTTAAGGCTGAGGGTTTGGTCCTTCAGCCTAGGGTTAAGCTGTTTGTGTTTGTGTGCGGCCGGAGGGGGGCGAGGGGGGAGGAGGAGGATTCTGAGACTGGTGTCTGTTGTTTTTGCTTGGGGGGGCGCTTTGGTAGGAAGAAACCCTGGCTTTCGGAACCCTCCAGATAAACCCAAAGCCCTAAATCCTAAACCCTAAACCCCAAACCTCCAAATTTTGTTCGGGCTTGAACTTTTGGGTGCCCTGGGCGTTGGCCATGCAAGCACCCTGTTTCGGATCAACGGTTCATTGTTCCCGGAAACCCTAAAGCCGGAAGCCGTTCTGAAAGCTCTGATTCCCTGAGTCCAATCCTTGGCCGAGAAATCAGAATAGCTTTCAGATACTTCACGATACTTTACTTCACGTAATCTGCTCTACTGTACTAGGTATACGATACTACAACTATACTGCAGTTAGCGTTTAGAGTGTCTTGTCGTCCTTCCTGTTCTGCATTTCGGTCCTGGCATGAGGAAGGCCCAATATAGGGAACGGAGGGGTTCATGCACTACACATTATCCTATACTCTCCGGTGTTGCGGCACCTTATACTATTCTATACTATGCTGTACTGCATGACACATCCAATGTTAGCCTATATTGTACTATACCACCGAAACTGTCCTCTGTGACTCCGCTGGAGAAGGTCTGCCGGCAGCCTGGCTCTCATTCAACATCACGGCCGACACCTGAGATGACGACCCTCGGGGTTGATCTGCTCAGAGTCGGCTCCATTTCCGTGGTGTTGTGGGATTCTTACAGGGCTCTGTACTGCTCTTACGGGCTATCAATGTCATCCCAAGTCGCATTGCGATAACGCTGTTTTAGCCTGATAACTAAGAGGAGGCGCAGGTCCCCACCTGCTCCTTATTTAATTATGCAACAACCCCTGACCTCGCCTTATCTCCCGATTTGCTGCAGTTCCAGAACTCGACGCTCTCGCACAGATTTATCCTTACACTTCAACAATGTATTCCGAACCCTTAACCTCTGATCCCCTAGCCGAAACTGCGTGCATGAGTTCGTGGCAGCTGGAGGCATGGGATTTCGGCGTGATCAGTGAAGCAGTCGCCTTAGTGAGCCGTAGTGCATGCAGCTCTGCTCGTGAGATCGTGGAACGCGGGTTTTCTGGACATCATGGCGCCGGTGATGATCGTCGTTGTGGTTGTGGTGACACAGATAGTTGTAGGGGTGCTGGTGGTAGGAATGACTGTGCAGCTGCTGGTGATGGTGGTAAGCATGAGCAGGAGAAGGAGGAGGAGGAAGATGCGATGCCTGCTCTTGCATGAAAGGCCTTGGTATTCCGAGCCTCGTAGATAGTTGTGGATGCTTGACTCCTTGATGCGCATCCAGCCTTGCAAAGGCCGCTTCCGAATGCCATCTTCTGCTAGCCGTTTGCTTTCTCGGACCCCTAGAAGACCTGGGACGGGCCCACAAACGCGGCCATGGCCCTCATCTCCTACCAATATGAGGAGACGGGGCCACCAACAGGTCAGCTTGATGGCATGTGGCTGAACGCAGATTGTCCTTGGGAAGTATACAGTGTCACAGGCCATCGAGTGAGACGGACAAATTCTCATGGCACCCGAGAGTTTAGCATCCAGTGGGATCCAGCACGGAGCTCGTGGCAATGGGGAACGCATGGTCGGCTCAGCATGCAATGGCTTGGGGTGGACTCGATCGCATGGGTGCCAGATATGTGTGAACATCAGAATGGTCGCGTGTGGAGATGGCGACGTGTGCAGCCCAGTCCTCCAGTCACAATGCATCCACGCCGGAACGACTCCCGAGTGACGATGGCCCATCCTAGAGACCTCCATCGATCTCGGGAGCGGCGATCAAGTCGAAGCCGAAGCCAGGGCCGGCACTGGCACAGCCATGGCCACAGCCACAGCCGCTATGGTCGCAGTCGGAGGAACTTTTCAGATGCACAGCTACCATGTGGCTTGACGCACCGTGAGATCTACAGCTTACTCTCTCGTGAGATAACGCCCGAGGACTACGAGATGTTACTGCGCCTTGATGACGCCGTCCCCAAGGCCAAGCCTGCAACCGAAGAAGAAACCAATGAATTTCTCAAAGTAGTCCCGGTGCAAGAGGTTCTTGGTAAAGACTGCCCGATCTGTCTTGCCCCGTTTAAAGAGGATGACAGTGTGGCAGCAGTGCCTTGTGTCTGTGCTCATACTTTTCACAGAGAATGTATTTCTACTTGGCTCTCCAATTACCGGAGAACCTGCCCACTGTGTTGCACGGAGCTCGAAAGAGCCTAATCCACTTGTGCATAACCGTGTGGCACGATGCTGAGCACCTTTTTCTTCCGTCCGCCCGGGGGCAAAAAAGAATTATTTTTGGTAATTTGGCACGGCTTGATTGACCCAAGCCTAACTTGCACTTCTGAAGGCTACGAGCGCAGCTGCCCAAAGGGAATGCTGGAGCTCATGGCAACAAAAAATCTTCAGCCATGCTGCTATCCGTTCCCTTTGCTGAGGCACAATCACTGTGCAAGCAGCTTGTTGCTTCATAGCAACATGTGTACATAATCTTTTACAGGATGCGACCATGCGTCTGGGCTGCTTGGCTGCGAACCCTCAGGCACATGCACGCGTGAAGAAGGTGCAAAAGCACCTTGCTTGCTTCGTCAGATCACACGCGTGCATGCCATCTTCAAGACGTAGTGCCCTGCGGCTTGGGGAGCGCAAGCGTCGCAGCTGGAGGGGTCTGTTCGAGTAGAGTCGAGTAGGCTTTGGGGAGAAACTTGCAAGACAAATTTGTGGAGAGCAAGAGGAAAAGAAGCTGTTGCGATCCAGACAGCATCCAACGAGCACGGGGCAAGTACTGCAGCTGCAGCCCCTCTGAGCTTTCTGAAGACCTCAAAGCCTGAAGCCTTTGTATCCGTGCTACTGGTCATGGCAATATCCTCAAATCCAAGATCTAAGGTGGCTCGGGCTGAGCTTCGAACCTCCCGGTGCAGAGCTTTGCAGACTGTGGGCTGACAGCGTAATCCGAGTCCTCTACCATTGTTTTGAATTGCACAGTTCAGCCGTAAGCTGAAAGCCACCTCCCTGCGGGCATGTGGCACTTTGTGACACGGAGTGTTCTAAGTCATTTGGCGTTCTGAGGCGTGCCTTGCACTCTTCACAATTTGAGGGTGTGGCACTCGGACACTGCGACCCTGCTGCGGGCTCGCTGGGGCCCAGCTTGTTGCTGCTGCCGCCCAGGTGTTAGCTGGCATGATCGGTATGAGCGGTGGCAGGCAAGCACAGTCTTATTGTTGTCAGGTTGAGCTGGGTAGAGCAGCACCCCATGCTGTATGTCAATGCATGCGAACTTCTCAAGTCTGCGGCGCTACTACCATCGCCTAGTGGCACTCGCCTGCTTCTGGGCTGTAGTTGAGCTGGTCAACAGGCGCAGGTCGTGGAGCCAGAGGAGGGGGTGGCTCAGCAGCACTACAAAGGCTTCCTTAAGGCTTGGGGTGCTGAACTTGAGGGTATCGAACATGATCTCATCCCCCCCTTCCATATCTTTCCTGAAATCCTGAAATGACGTATGCTGTGGGCATAGTTGCGTACTTAGTGCTTCATGAGGCTTCAAACCAAGATACAAAGTTTCAGGTGCCCTGAGACAGCCTATCATAGACAGCTCGAGCATTTAACCGACCTGAGCATCCCTGAGCCCTCAACCTTAAGAGTCTATCGAACCTCACCGTAGTATCTCAAAACATTAAATCCCCGCACATCCGTGGACCTAAAGGCTCAAAGCCCCATACTGCATACATACATATACACATGAATCTGTATACATATATACACATACATGTATACACGCAAACATACAGATATGCATCTATCTCTGCAAGTGTTCCTATACTCAAAATGCAAATGATCAAGTAATCAGATATGTATGTATACATATATATATACATACATACATAACATACATACATACATACATCCATGCATGCATGCATGCATGCATGCATGCATGCATGCATGCATGCATGCATACATACACACAATCAATATATATATATATAGACAGATAGATAGGTAGGTAGGTAGGTAGGTAGGTAAGTAGATAGGTAGATAGGTAGATGGGTAGATGAGTAGATAGGTAGATAGGTAGACAGACAGGTAGATAGATAGATCGCATGAATGTATAAGTGCATAATATTTGCTAACATAGTAAACACACATATATCTAGATGCATATCCACACACTTCTTTTATTTTTTACTTTACACCTATTATATGGGGATTTCCCCTAAACCCGAAACCCTAAACCTTAAACCCTAAACCCGAAACCCTAAACCCGAAATCCGAACCCCTAAACCTGAAACCCTAAACCCCGACTTGCCCTTGAAGCGCCCAAGGTGAGTTTGAGCCTCGGCCTCTTTGCCTCAGAGCAGGATGCTGCGAAGGCGCAACTACTTAGGTGTTTCGCTATGACAGAGCCACATGCCATTTGGTGTTTAGGATTTAGGGTTTAAGGTTTAGGGTTTTAGGAATAAGGTGTGTGCCAACAAAACGAAAGAACACAATGAATTAGGTCGCAAAAGATGTTTCGGATTCAAAGATCGAGTCCAAAGGCACGCGCGATGCAGTTTCCATATTCATTCCATCCAACATCCTTTCCGGTTTCCTTGCAATGTCCTTGATTTTCAGCGTGCAGGTCGCCTGCGATTCTTTTCCCCTCATCACACCTACCCGACCCCTTAAGGCTAAGAAAGGAAACTGCGATTGCTGAGCGGTATGTGATTTTCAACCGTTCGAGGTTTCCTACTGTTCCATTTCACGGCTTCGGTCGGGTGTTGTGCTGATAAGGAGTGCAAGACAGGACATTATCTCCATTAAACGGTTCATCCGAAGACAGCCCACATGAAACACTAACATACCCCTCCACCACCCACCCCCCCCCCCCCCCTTAAATGCTAAACCCTACAACACCTTGCAAGAGCCCGGGAACCCAGAGGCCTACGATTGCGGCCTGCTCGCCCTCAAGGCAGCGGTGGCCACTGATTTTTTTTCTGGTGTAGGGCTTACCTAGAACCTAGTAGACCTGCCTGTTTAGGGTAGGTTATTTTGGTTTCAGGTACTAGTAGGAGTTAGGGCTGGGGACCTCAAGCTTCCACATCATGAGCTAGACATCCCCGAACAGGAATTCCTAAAGCCCAACTCAGCCCAAAGCTTCGAATGTACTCCAGGCAAGCGAGGCACCAGTGAACTTTCCCGCCAAGAAGTACAAGCAGTGCGATATCGCTTGGGGCCTAGCAACACCTGACACGACCGAATGCTGAGGCGAGGCCTGTTTGAGTTTGCGGCTTATCTTCAGGCTGGGCGAGTGTTACGATTCATTTCGGGGCTTTTTTCTCGCTTCTTGTTGAACCCTTGGCCTTCAGAAGCTGGCGCAGCATGAGTTACTTTGCGTGACGAGGTCAGGGCTTATTGCTGTCTAAATGGTTGGGGGTTTCGGGTGTAGGGTTTATGCAAGCAGTCATGGGACCATCCAGAAGCGAATCACCTGTGGATGAACTACATAAGCAACGATATGATGGCCCAGAATCAGTAAGAGATCTGTGCTGTCTCCAAAGGACCAGGGTCGCGCGGTGCACGTTGCGAATAAACCTTACCAAGAGCCTTCCTAAATGGTTCCCCAGCCTGAAAGGACCGTAAAGCCCGAATTGACACACTGTCACAGGAGGCCAAAGGCCTCATACAAAGTGATTGCACAGGGAAGCTAACTCCCAAGCAGCGGAGCGCGCTCCTTGGGGATATCTCCCACGGCACCTCAACCCTCTTAAAAATTTCACGGCGAATATGTATAAAGACCTTGCACTCTTGCCAATCACTTTCATGTGCCCAGCAAACTCGACCAGTTCGGGATCGCAGCTTCGCTGGTCCGTCATGTTGCGGGTATCCAGTAATGTTGATTGGAACTGTCCAACCTGTTTGTCTTGTAAACATGAAATACAACTCATAAGCAGAAAACCCATTGCGGTCAGGCGCCCGTTTTTGTTGCACCATAAAAACTCCACGATAATGTTGCAAATGGCGAATGCATTACAAACCCGTCGGTTGGTAGAGGCATATGGGTGTAGGGTTTAGGGGAGTATCTTGACAAAAGAAGTACTTGTTCGAACCCAGGCCCACAACCCACAACTCTTGGAGTTGATAGCACTCCGGTCTTTCAAGGACCACGTCGCAGACGAGCTGGAGGACGTCTGGTTTCCCCGGCAGTCCGCGAGGCAAAGCTCGTCATGCTCGTCTGAGGAATCGCACTCTTGCAGACCGCAAGCCATATGCGTGTTGCATAACGCTTGAGGCCTGAGTTTAAGGTGCCCCAAAAGTCTTGAACAAACAACCGGGGGCCAAATGACCAGGTTCATGGGAGTCTACCGAACTCTCACCAGCACGAAGTGGCGAGCCGAGCTTGAGGCACGGGCACTCCTGCTCCAAGAGCACTCTACTCCAGAGCTTCGCTTCTGCTCAATGCTCTTTGAGAGGACTCTCTATGCACGTCTTTTCAGTGGTGACCCCTTGTTTGTTTCTGAAAGATTTACAACGTCAAGCAGTTCCTCGGCAGCTTCGATGACGAAGAGGAGGTTGGAATGCGGATAGAGTTTAGCGTGTAGGGTCTGGAACGGGCACAGGTCCCCCCCACTTGGTGCTGATTGATGGCCGTGCAAGCAGTAAGGCTTAAATTCTGCCTAAGAGTCTCGCAGTCGTTTGGTTGCTCGTGCTGTCTCTGTCGATTCCCACAGCATGTTTTTGCTTGTGTGTGTTCATCCGATTGCTCGGAGCACCACACTTTCTTCTGAATGGAAGCCCCCAAATCCGATATGTGATTTACGTGAGTTGCTCACGATTCTCTGCAGAGTATGCAATGCTCAACGGATCAAGGCCGCATGCTGTCAGCTGTGGTTTCGGTTTGCAGAGCTTCGTTTTCAGTTGACCCGCTAGCAATACATCTCTTGCGAATCTCGGGGTACATGACAGCGGCAGCAGGGCGGTTCTAAAACGAGCGCGCCAAGGCAACACAACTTCCAATGCATCATGCCTTGGGCATTTTCTCACAACGGGCAGCCCTACTTCTAGGTGTGTGGCGGCATGCAATCACAAGTGTAAACGGCGTGTTTCCTGGTAGTATCGGGCTTGTGCGGAGCCATGGGCGGTGCACAGGCATCGCTGTGCTCCTGCTGGGAGCGCCAGAAGCTGCACACAGATTTCCCACCTGGACCACCTCCCCGGCCAACACGCACCCACGAGCCCTTGGCAAGGGCGGCTACAGCTGACGTAGCCGAAGACGATGAAGAGGTGGACTTCGATCTTCGCACGGCGAACACCTTCCTGGAATTTCGCCGGGTGGCACGCATAAAAAAGCGCAGCCACAGCCTGCCAAAAAGCATGCGACCCTGCAGAGACCACACGGTCATTCCTGCGGCAGCAGGCAACATGGAGGAGACTGCTGGCGACAAGGTTAGTCGTGTTCCCGAACTTCCGCCCCTGGATGATAGGTTCGAGCCTTTCCTAACCCCGGAGATGGTTTCGGCAGAGCGGCGCTGGAAGCGCGAGGTTCTGGGGCGGCTGGCGTGGCGAAACGTGCCAGCCAGGCCTCATAGCTGTGCCAATACGTGCACGCAATGCTGCCAGTTGTCGAACGACAGCTGGCGACTGGCAGCAGTTGATCCAGTGAGGGTTCCGGGGCATGCTGACCCCTGCAGGGCTCTACATTGTAGAGCCCTGCAGGGGTCAGCATGCAACGGAACCCTCACATATCATGCCAAGACTTCCGGAGCGTGCGACTGTGGGATGGAAATGAGGCACAACCCAGTGCACGCAGACCATGGCAACAAGAAGCGCCGCGTCGCTGCCAGCCGGAGGTTGGCTTGAGAGAAATTTGCAGCATTCTGCGGCTGCAGACTGCCAGTGACTGCTACGGCTATACAGGCTATACAGGTCAGGCCCCGCACCAACAGATATCTTTTATAAGCGGCAAGAAAAGATGGCGTGTGGCCTTGATCTTTGGGGTGATGTCCAGCATAAGAGCATTTTCGCGTCCCCGTCCCAGCGGTTGGTGGCGAGATGTGGCGAGCTGATTGATGAGTGCAACTGCGATTGCGAGCTTCAAGGGGGTGGCCGACATCTGCGTCGATGAGTAGCTGCCACGTAGTGCGAGGATTTGGACAGTTCGACAAGACGTTTATGTCGGACCTTTACTCTGGCATAGTCCAAGAGCCCGAATCTACAGCATCCTCCCGTACCTTTTGCCGGTTCCACCGAGTCCATGTTTAGTCTGTGGAGGTGGTTCTTGAAGCATCAGGTTGATGGACGTTGTCATCGAAACTTTGTCATGCTTGATAGCACAGGCCCAAGACTTGCACCAATTTGCAGAGCATGAGGTGGAGATGCTGCTATTTGGTCGGCTTGACTTTCAACTGGGGCGTGCTGCGACGATAATGGGACTTTGGTGCAGATCGTGCATTCTGACATTGGGAGAAGGTTGGCAGAAAAGCTGAGACCCCGCCAATGGCCCAAAGCCTTCCGCGTCTGCTGCAGAATCGGTATCAGGTCCTTGGCCCATGCCGAGACGATGCTACTACACATCACAGGGACAATGCTACTTCGACAGGTACAAATACCAAAGCAGATCCGGTATTTTGCTACGATTACTTCGGGTATTGACAATCCAAACGCATCAATGGTGCGACTCGCAGAGGCAACGGGAAGTTTCATGGTGGTCATCACGGCACCCACAGTCGGAGTCGTCATCATACGTAGCAGTTCGAAAACAGCTGCCAATGGTGATGATGATGATGATGATGATGGAGAAGACTTGATGCCACATGATACTGATGACGATGACGGCGAGGACGAAGACGACGACGAGGTTGATGATGATGATGATGATGGTGATGATGATGATTGTGGATGGCCAGCAAGAGCTTGTAGCGTAATTAAACTGGTCATGGTGACTACTCCTTTGCAACCAGCTTTGACCGGACACGAAAAAGGAATAATGTCGCAAGAGTGCTGAAGAAAAGAGCAATGTCCTCATATCCCCGTCAGAGGCTGCTCGAGCAGTGGACGCTGCCATCCGCAGCACGGGAGCTGAGAAGGCGGCTTTTGAGTCGAGGGATTGAGAAAACAGGGGTCCCTGTTCGGTGGTCCTGTACAATGAGGATCGTACTAGTGAGGGTTCTACATGCGGCTCCCCCTTTCTAAAACTCCCAGCTGATGCTTAGAAATTAGAAGCCCTGTTAAAATCTCATGGCCCGGAGATCAGTCTGGGCACTCCCAAGCTTCCCATGCAGCCCAGGCTCTCCAGCTTCGCATGCTCAACTTCTGTACCGATGCGGACTATTTCGAGGAGGATTCCTGGGAGGAGGACGTTTGAGAGAGTTCATGCCACGACGCAGAAAGCATAATGGTACCCTCTTCGGGCTTTCCATGCTCATCGACCCTGTGGTCTGTTTCTCTTCTGCTTTTAGGTCGTTGCTGTGGGATTAGCACAGCCAAGAGGTGCAACAGGAAGCCCGGTTACCTACACCACGGTGCACGAACCCACGATGCCATCCTGCAGGAAGCAGTGCCTCGAGGGGCGTCATCTCGCTTTATGGGCGCACGGCCCAAGATGCACCTTGTGCCAATGTCTTGGGAGAGATGGTAATTACAGCTGCCAGTAGATGCGCAAATCCTCGAAGCTAGACACTTCCAGTCTCTCAACAGCTGAGAGTATCGAATCCGACCTCGTCGGGCAGACAGTTTGGGACCTGCAGGAGTCACCTACCACCAGCCTAGCGGCCAATTCTTGGCCAGATTTGGTCGAAGGCCGGCTGAAAGGGCAGGCTCAGTGTGCAGAAGAGCTGTGATTCCACGTCAGCATAACGGTGCAGGCACCTCGGACTGTATGATGAGGAGGACGATGCTGCCCGTGCCTTCGACAAGGCACATCGCAGTGTTCCTCTGGGGTTTCGCTTTCGGAGTTAAAGATGCGAGATAGTTTCAGAGCTTGCCCTGTCATGTTGAAGCCTTGGGAGGGGTTCACTTTATTGAGTCACGAGCTGCGAACGTCACATCCCTGCACTTGAAGCAGACTTCAAGCCCCGGACGAAGGTTCGACCTATGGAGGATGTTATACAGCATGCACATACATCGCAGAGAAGCGGAGAGGGTTGGAGTCAGTTCCTGGCCGGCAGAGGGGCCTTTCATGTGCCTGAGCATGTCTACGGGTGAAAAGGAGTGCCAGACGCTAACGTGTTAAAGTAGCAGTAGGAGTGGAAGTAGCAGTTACTTTTCGGTCCGTGCCACGAACGTTAGCACGGCGGCAATAATAATAACAACAATACTAATAATAATAATCATCATCATCATCATCGTAAAGAGGTGGAGGTTTTTGTGCTCGGTGTCGGGCTATCGCAGCTGCTGGCCAGAGTTCGTCGCATGTATATTGGCAAAACGCATGGCCTGTAGCCCCACAAGACACCTCCTACTTAGGCTCCTGGGCTTAACTAGGCTTTTCGGGACCCTTAATCCTAGACTCACGTCCCCACCCACTCTGAGCAAAACAGATTAGTCATGACCCCAGGCATCCCACGAACGAGGAGGCCGAACGAACTTCCATCCCTCTACTATCGGCGCATGAGACAAAGAAAATTTGCTACTGCCGGAGATCTTGCCACGGTTCATTCAGCATAAATCTTCTTATCTCATATAGAAAAAGAGAAGGTAGATAAAAATATAACAAGAAAGGATATATACTAATTTTCGTTGGAAATTGAAAAATAGTTAATATGTCGCGGAGTGGCGGGCGAGGGCGTGTGAGGTGTGTCACGTGAGTGTGGGCGAGGGCGGAATGGCGGGTGAGGGCGTGTCGCGGAGTGGTGGGCGGAGTGGCAGGCGAGGGCGTATGTCTCGTGGGGAGTGTCGCGAAGTGGTGGGCGAGCGCGTGAATGTCGTGGGGAGTGTTGCGAAGTGGCCGGTAAGGGCGTTTTGTGTTGTGGGGAGTGTTGTGGAGTGGTGGGCGAGGGCGGGTCGAGGGGAATATCGCGCAGTGGCGGATGAGGGCGTGGGGGACTGACACCCATTAATAAATATTCGATTTTCTAAGCATATAAATTTATTATCGAATCGTATTGAGTAGATTAAGTGAATCCAAAAAATTTTTTAATAAATGCAAACTATATTTATATAAAAAAGATAATATATGAGAAATTTTGAATTTAGATAGTTTTAGTAATCGATTTGGGAGATATATGATAATATATAATTTTGGAAGTTTTAATTTTTATGCGTTTCTTTCTGAAAGCTACTTATATATTTCTCTCGTGGAATTAAAATTTCGGAAATTTTCGTACCGGGAACAATTTCTTCTTATTATTAAAATTTCCGAAATTTTGTGCTTTTAGGAAATGTCGCGGTAGTAAAATTTCGGAAATTTTGGTTGTTCGAGTGGGATACGTTGCCGGTAATAAAATTTTCGGTAGGTATTCTCGCGATTATAAAATTTCCGAAATTTTTGGGACATGCTCGCGGTCTTCGCGATAATAAAATTTCCGAAATTTTAGTATTGGGAGCATGTCTTAAATTTGGCTTCGCGGACCGATTTTAGGGCCGTTCGAAAAGCATATAAGAGACTTATAAAAAGAAACATGTCCTTATATCTTATTCTTATTAAAACGAGTCTAAATTTTATTGAAAAACCTTACTGAATTAGATACATATGTTGTAAATCTTACTAGTATTCTCTCTTAAATATATTTTATTTTCACAAATCGTCTTCCCCTCACTCTGCTTACACATAAACCTAACAATTCCGATTATACGTCCAAGACCCAAATTATTGCCTCGGTCCCAAAGTATATCATTTGAATTTGGAACTTGCTTCAAAAATGACTTCTCATACAGAACCTCTTTATCTATGTAAGCCTTTCATTACGTCCCTGAAAAATTAAAGTTTACAATCTGTACTCTGCTCAACGCGCAAATTTCCAAAATCCCTCGACCCAAAACTCTAAACCGCCCTTGACCTTTCCAAACCGCTCAAACTCAACCCCTGAACCGCCCTTGAATTCGAAATTCCCTACAACCGAAGCCCGTTGAACTTCTTTAGTCAAGCTAACCGGCGCTTCTCAACCTGAGCTGCTCGAGCACAGATAGAAACCTGCTGGTTGTGCTTCGAGATATTGCCTATGATGCCGGGCTTTGTAACGGTATAATGGCGATGGTCGCCACGCCACGGGCTCTTGATATTGTTATTTTGACAGGACGTGGACGCGGATAACGGGCATATATCCCCCGAATTCCGTTTAATTCATCTGAATTTTCTCTATCCGTCCGCATAGTTCACAGACAATTCCTTGTGAAATTCGGTTGGGCTATGACAATTAACATAGTCCAAGAACAAATATTGCAACGCTGTGGTCTGTACCTTCCACGGCCAGTATTCTCTCAAGTGGCTCTTTCTCGTGTACGATGCTAGTAGTATCCGTATCCTTCCGGAGCCGGGCGAAGGCCAAGGATTCTTATTCGATATTCATGGTCATAACGAACCGCCTCTCCCCAAAATATTGTCTGTTATAAAAGTCTTGTACTATTAATTTCTGTAGCGCCGACAAAGACCTTCGCGTCGCCTTACTCCCGCTGCTGGAAGCAGCGGACCCACTAGTTTTAATATATACCATTAATACGTATTATTTTAAATATAATATTTTCAATAAGAATAATATTCGATAAATAATATGAAAAAATTTACGACTATTAATTAATTTGCAATTTTTTTGAATAAAAATGAAATTTAATCGAGTCAATGACTAGAAATAAATAAAAAAAATCGATATTTATCGATACTAATCATATTATATATATATAAATAAAATATTCGGAAAAAAAATACGAGAAAGAATAATATACTTATACAAAATAATAAAGATATCTTGAATATTTTTTGAAAAAAAAGGTTAAAATTAAATCGGAATCTTATTATTTTAAAAATTATCAAATATACTATTAGTTTATATTTATTTGCCGAAAAATATAAATATTAATTATCTTCTCTTGTTCTATATATTTTTTATAGCCTCATATAAATCATACATGTTACAATAATCTCTTCGAAACGTCCTCCCCTTCATTTTTTTTTATCTTTTAGTATCTTAGATATTCGAATTTCCCTCTCCATAGATATTCATTTCGACATAACCGTACCCTCCATCCATAATATCTCCGTATTATAAACGCCTTCGATTTCTCCGCGATCCGCCCCTCGACCCATCCTTGCCCACCACTCCCTACGACCAACCTTCTTCCAGTCCGTACCACATATCCCTTTCAATCATCGATATAAGAATCAATCAAACTAATTCCGACTATCTTTATATCTTAAATCCAGTTCCGAGAAAAAAAACCCATCTTATCTTAAATCTCAATAAGCTTATAATTATATACCCCTTAAGTAATCAATCTTCTTATCGAAGAAAACTCTTCTAATATATTATATACGAACCACAAATACACTAATTATAAATATAGGCCCCGACTCCGTTGTTAAAAGATATGAATCTAATATTTTTTCTTTCAAGTAATAAACGCGTATTTAACGACTACAGGGATAAAATATTAAAAATTTCGAGCATGCGATACCAGAGAAGATTTCCTAGAACTTATGATGTTATTTCGACGAATTCTTCGCCGAATATATCATTTACCTAGACTTTCTAATTTAGGGTTTCAACAAAAGGTTCAAAGCCGAATTGCATTGGATGGTTTTACCAAAAATGTCAAGTCAGACCAAAAGGTTCAAAGCCGATTTGCATTGGATGGTTTTAAAAAATTTCAAGTCAGACACGCACTTTTTTGTATTCAAACGGGGGTAGCGGTATGGCGACTACGACGTTGGTGCGCATCGTCCTGGACCTGGCAAACCAAGAGATTTGATCCGTTCTCAATTGCACTACCCGCATCGAGCCTGCACGACGGATATCGGACGCTGATTTTGTTGTCGGATCTAAGGAGCTCAAACACTGCCAGGCTCATACTAAGCGATCTGCAATTCCTCCTTACCCATAGGCCATAGGCTCCAAAGTAGTTCCTTTTTCGGATTACATTATAGGAGCCCAAATACAAACCAAGAAGAGGAACTACCATGGAGCCTGTGGGTACTGCCCATATGCTAAGGAGCTTTGCTCCGTGCAAACATGTCCATGCTAAGCCTTTCCGGAGAATCTTGTTAAACTTGTGGCCGAGCATTTCAAACGAGATTGGCAATCTCTTATTGCGATTCCTTCTTCTTTCGTAGGGACTTTTGGTGGGTCAGCTTGTCCCTGGAACTCAGGAGGACATGGCCGCTGCACCGGAAATGGTATTTGAAGGCAGACCGGCAGCAGCAAGGTTCAAATTGAAAGAAACCAAGGTCCCAACATCCCCACCAAACCGATCTCCAATGCAGAATGACCAGATTCCATTTGGGCTTGTTGCCAAAGCATCCAAGTCGCCATCAAATGGTCGGACAGCATTCAATATCTATTGCCTCAGCTGTGTCTGGATTGGTGGAGAACAAATCGCTGGCGCCACCAGCCTTGGAGAAGCTGTGAGATATTCTCAGCCAGACTCTCGATCCAAATGACAAAATCTGATAGCCAAGTGTGGTCAATGCCCAAAGTGATACTCATTGTGTCGGCTGCACAAACCCCGCCCAGTGCGAAGTTCGCACACAGTGCTGCGCTGGGCACCAACTCCCATCCACGCTGTCTGGGTAAACGTTGTCTGGAATGATCTACGGTCGATCTCAAAACTTTGGATGACAACCGGAGTCGGAGGGCACGGGGTGGTGGTGGTGGTGGTGGTGGTGGCGGTGGTGGCGGTGGCGGGGGTGG
>CAJNJA010095408.1:0-19322 GCA_905231915.1 Symbiodinium necroappetens
TCTTGGTTCTTGGTTCCGGGGGTCTGCCCGCATTTAACTTAAATTTTTAAATGCAGTTTAAATTCGCGGGGGCTCGCTCAAGCCAATGACTTTGTGACTTCAAGTTGAAACGTTGAAACGTTGACCCTTATCCTAATATACCACATGGAAAAAAGTAAGGGCAAAAAAGGTAGATCTTTGGGGGTGGGGGTACCATATATATATATATGCATATATATACATATATATATATATGCATATATATACATATATATATATGTGTGTGTGTGCGTGTACATGTGTATATATGTGTATATGCATACTTACTTATATATTTATACGGATATCCTAGGGTAAAGGGCTTAGGGTACGACTAGCATTCGTAGTAGTACCGCAAACCTGTATAAGCAACGGCGTGGTCGGGGTGCAGTCCCTGGCTCTGACTCTGAACCTATCGAAGCTGCACTAAGAGGCAGCTGAGCTTTCGTGGGTCAGTGTATTCGGGTTTGGGGCTTTACCAGTAGGGTTTAGGGAGGGTGGTGGATTACCACATCATAGCACGTCTGGCAACTTCTGCCCAAACCCGCCTTGCGAGGGGCCATGACCACTTCCGGGCCCACTGTGTATCCCGTCCTTGGTGACAGGTGTCTCACAACAAAGCCACTCCATGAAAACCCTGTGACCTGAGATCCTGGCACGAAGGTCATGAACATGTCAATCTCAGCTTGTTGACATGACTTGACATATCACTCCCAACTTTGCTGATGCTTGACGCTGTCCAACTTCCACGCTTGCCGTGTATTTGCAAGTGAAACAGCAGATCCGCACATTGAACATGTTGTGTGTTAAGCGCGCCGCAGACCAGAAGATCGTGCAAACCCATTCAACCTAGGCTGCAGCAAACTACTCAACGTGTCTCACGGGGATGCGGCTTTTTGACGGCACCATAGACGTCCTGATATCATATAGTACAGATACTTTGCTATAGAGGGCGAGAAGAGCCAGACCCCGGGACTGCAACTGCAGGCGGGAAGCAGCAAGCACTTCAACTGTCTCAGAGATGCTCATGCCATAGATCATGGGGAGCATGATGACATCGAAGCCTCAAGGCTCACACTTCAGCTAATAGCCTGCATGGGCTACTGACTATACGGCTGTTGTTAGGCAAAGCTGGCAGCTAGAGCCTTCTGATCCAACTGGTGCGGCAGCCGTTTCGACACCACCGTTGTCTTCATCAACATCGTAGCTAGGATGATCATGACACGTCTACCTCATGAAAACCGTCGTCCTTGCCATCATCGCCAACATCATGGCTTCATCGGAACAGGAGCAGGTTGGGACGAGCAATCTACTAGACAAATGCAGATGGTGCCAACCTTGCACAGAGCGTGGAGAGCGAGGCATATCTGGCATATCTAGAGGGACGATACAGTATGGCACAATCTACATGCTTCGCGAAGATGCAGTGATCACGACTTTCATGCCATGTTCTAGATCTCAGGCAAGCTCCCGATTCACCTCCTCTCCCCTCGGCAACGCTAGATACATGCGCTAATTCTAACGAAACATAGAATGACGGACACCATCATTGCCGCTTCGTTGCTGTCGCTAGCTGGCGTATGGGGGATTTACGTGATCTTCACGGGTGTTTCGAGACTTTTTTCAGTTGGTTTCTTGGGAACTCGACAGGCTCCAGGCCTATCATCGCCACGCTCAGGGCGTCCCAGAACAACCTTGGGAAGGCTGACGTGACTACTCGACCACAGGCATCGAAATCCCCACGTCTGCAGTTTCCGCTCCGCAGACAACGGCTCGCACATAGCTTATACAGGCAAGCTGTGCGAGCGGCCTCTTCCTGGACTGTGGATGGATCATCCTGCCGGCAGCATGGACGGCTAAGTCGGAAAGCCAGGACGTTCAAGCTGGCAACAGCATTCTCACACTAGCGCGACAGTGGTGAAGTGGCCTGCGGTCCCTGAGAGATGCTATCGACGTTTACAATAAAGGATTGCCAAAACCCGGCTGTGGCCGTCGCTAAGAGTCGCTGGGAAGCACCGGGGTGGGTTTGCCTCGAGCGTCTCCAGCAAGGTTTCCGCTCTGCTTGAGCGTCTGTGCTGTCGGGGTTGCCTGCAGAGAGTCGCGGGCTGTCAGAAGCACCCCATGACTCTTGCAATCCTAGACATCCGCACAGACAGTTCAATGAAAGCTGATGTCTTGTCGCCTGTGCGGACAATTTCTCGAGGGCAGCTCTTATGACAAACTGTGGGTTTTCTTGCAGCTACCACTCGTTTCGATGGCAGAGCCTTCCCCAGAACCGTTGCCACCTCAGTGGTAGAAGCGCCAGAGTTTGCGAGGGGCGACCAGTTGATAAACATACTACCGTGTTGCTTCCCGGCAGTCCCGGCAACACTTACCTTGTGTCCGCAGGTGTCTGGCACTGAAAACCGGACATTCCTGCTGACATGCATACTCCTTCGTGCCCGCAGCTCGCTTCGAAATTGGCTTGCGAACCCATAGCAGGACCGAAAGGCTAACACTGTCATCATAAACCTTTGGTCTCTGAGTTTAGGTCAACGCAAGGTGGTACGAGCATTGCTTGAAGTCAACTCAGGGAGGTCCAAGGATAGCTCGACAGCTTGCAATAGGACTCGACAAGTAGGCTGAGGGGGGTAGTAAGACGACACACGTGGCAATGGCTTGGGGACGCAGGAGGTGCCAGACGCATGGGGTTCAATAGGCTACAAGAAGGTTGCAAAGCAGCCCGATGCTGTCGAGTCTAATGCACCGAGAGATCGTGACGGCCCGCAAACTGAAAGCTGCGAGCAAGTATGGTCATGGGACCCACAGCTCATACCTTGAGCATAAAGGGCAGACAAAGAAAAGCACGATGGCCCCCCGTCTGCAACCACGCCGCGAGGAGTATGATCCGGCTTTTTGGCATACTTTTCGGCGCAGTCTTCCTCGGTTGTAGTCGATGCTGCTGAAACCATGTGCTTGTCCATGTTGTCCAAGGTTCTAAAGTCTTCGAACAACTTTGGAAGATGACCCAAAACCCTAAGAGCTTGAAGTCAAGCCTTTCCACTGTAGGAACACATGAAACTCATCAGAGCAGCTAGGAAGTTCTGGAACTCATCCTCTTCATCGCCTGTCGGGCGGGCAAACCGGGGCCATAGTTTACTGGCTCCTCAACCGGTTTAGGGTTTAGGAAGTTTAGGGTTTAGGGTTTAGGGTAACCAGAAACCCTGAAATAGACCTAATACCCCGCACCCTTAGACCTGAAGCCTACACGCCAAACCCCACCCAAAATCCGAAAGCTCAAACCGTCTATCAGGTTCAGTAGAATGACGCAGACATGCTGCACAACTCATCGGAATTGCGCAATCTGTCTGTGTGCATTCATACCTGCTTGCATGTGTTCAACATTCTATACACGCAAGAGTAGTATGTAAACAAAGAGCAGCTGTACATAGATATCATATACCGTTCCATAACCATAGACAGATCAGGTACCAAACAAATAAATCTATGTACGAACGAAGAGAGATATATAGATATATGCATATGTATGTGTGCAAACGATGACTATTACAGGCCCCTTGAACCCATAACTGAATCTTAAACAATCTGTTCAAGAATCCGTTGGGTTTATACTTATTGTGATGATATACAAAAAAGTTCTCAAAAAAGACATAGGTTCCTAAAGAAGACCTGGATGCTCCTCACCTTTAGTTCCTGGAATATCGCAGCAAAACTGAGACTTAGGCAGCCCCCACAGAGCTCCGCACCATGGCCTGAATCGTCCTCGGTGGCCCAGGCGTCCTTGGGAGTGAAACTCCAGGTCTTGGACCTTACAGTCTTCGCCAGGCTAGGTTCGAAGAGAGAGGTGGGCATGTCGCCTCTAAACCTCCGGTAAACGCCAGAAAGCCCAAAAAGTCCTTGTCGGAGGTAGTCGAAGACAAGAACGCATCTCTGACACAAAGCTGGGTGACCTGTTGGCTTACAGGGCTTGGCGCTTAACCTTGCCACTGCAGCTGATCATTGCGCCAAGAGGCGCTGTCCCTGCTGCCACCGACTTGCTGATCGCCAGAGAGTCCTGCTTCCGTGGACATGCAGATGTAGACTTCAGATCTTGACCACCACAGCGAGACAGGCTATGGAAAAACAGTGTGGCGTGTACTCCGCGCATGGACAACATGCCCTGTTGCGACAAACGTTCCAGCTACCAACACGGGTCCGAGAACACAGAGGACCGGCGACTCCTGCAGCTCCCGCGCACTTCGGGGAATTCCGGCTGGGAAGAGCTGACGGGTTGGACAAGGATTCCAGGTTTGGTCTCAGAGAAGCTGCAAGCGGTGCTCTCCGCTGGACTATCAGCACAGGAAAACAATAGATCTGAAGCGCGGCAGCACGCCTGCTCTTTCAAACTCTGGCCATGAATTGTCAACCGAAGGCAATAACCTATCTTGCAAAGTGTTGAGTGTCCGAAAGGGCGTGCCAGTCACGTGACCGCAACTTCTGACGGTTCTAGACTACAGACATCCCATCTAGATCCGGGGTCGGGTCCTGCACTGTTAGTTACAATGAGGATCCTTTAAACGGCGTGCTTTGTCCTGTCGCCTGCAAGGCCTTTAAAGCTTTGATCATAATACAGTCGTCTCCTCCCCCTCCTTAAAAACCAGAGACCGGGCAGCAACATCTCAGCGCCGTGCGGACTTCGCGCATCGATGGGAAGCCGAGTAGGTAAGTGTGTGCTGCCAGGTGTTCCAGGTACTGACCCACCTGGTAATCGAAGCAGTGGCTCCAGCCAGCAGCACCGGCGAAGGCAGCAATGCGAAGTGAAAGTGTTAGCAGTAGGATGCTACATGGATAGCTGTAGAGCACAGTCGCGGCAGTCGTCCTCGGCGATGCGGACAGCATCGGCATTATCATCCACAGTACTAGTGGTGGCAGTAGTAAGTAGTATGTAGGAAGTAGTAAGTAGTAAGTAGTATAAGTAGCAGGGGTGGCAGCAGTAGCAGTAGTGGTGGTGGCGGTGGTGGTGGTGGTGGTCGTGGAGGTCGTGGTGGTGGTGGTGGTGGTCGTGGTGCTGGTGCTGGTGCTGGTGCTGGTGCTGGTGCTGGTGCTGGTGCTGGTGGTGGTGGTGGTGGTGGTGGTGGTCTTTTGCTGTTGTTGGTGCTGTTGCTGCTGTTGTGGTGGTGATGGTGGTGCTGGTGGTGCTGGTGGTGCTGGTGGTGCTGGTGGTGGTGCTGGCGGCGGTGGCGATGTTGGTGATTGTGGCTGTGGTTGTTGCGGCTGTGCAATCCTACATGGTATATCCAGCGCATAAGCCTTCAATAAGCTGAAACGATTCCGGAATCACATGAGCGGGCCTCTGCTTCCCTCGAAGATCAAGTGGACGTCTGGCAGTTGGAGCACAGAGTTCTGATGCTTTTCGCTCTGCTGCACACCTATGCAAACTTAACCATGAGTGGCGTTGGGTCAGTTCTTGCACTCGTACTACTCCTAGCTGGTTCTGACACCAGGGATAGTAGCAGTTTTAGAAATCGGGAAAACAGTCATCAACGCTATTGGCGGAGCTAAATATCAGTGCCTGCAGCTAGCAGCAATAGGAATATCGAAACGGTAGCGACTGTCGTTCGTCATCGTTACATCCCACACCAACTGCCCGGACCATTCAGAATTCAGTACCACCGCCAGTAGCACTGCCAAAACTGCTACAGCAAAACCGGACTGCGATGACGAATGACGACTAGAAGTACGACGGAGATTACTCTGACTGCTACTACTCCTACTGCTACGAACTAATGCTACGATCACGACAACGAAAACTACCAATACTACGACAAAGAAGACCACGACGACGACGACGACCACTACTGAACAACGACGACGACGACTACTACTACTACTACTACTAGTGCGACTACGACGACAACGACAACGACAACGACAACGACGACGAAGACGAGGCCGACGACGACTACGACTACGACTACTACTACTACTACTACTACTACTACTGCTAGCACCACTACTACTGCCATCTACTACTTGCTGCCTGCTCCCTACTTGCTAGACCTAGTGACTGCTACCTGTTACTATCTGCTGCTACAAGCCACCTACTACCCACAGCAGTGAGTGCTGCTGCTACTACTACTACTAATAATAATAATAATTACTATTGTTATGATTATGCCAAAAACAATAACACTATACGGACTGTACATAATGATAGTCAGAATTATAATCACAATTAATTACAGTACCACTAGGACGACTGCTGCATACAGACTGTGGAAGACGATTCAGGGACGATGGCTGTCCTGCTAAAACATAGAATTTCCAAGTCCACATCCGCATCTCAAAAACAACAGCATGAACAGGATGGACAACCACTCCAATGCCCCCTGACTCCCTCTCCTTGTGCAGACCCCGCCTGAGTCAACCTCGACGTCGGGCTGTTTTTCCTTGCTTGCTCTATCTGCTTTAGGACAGCGAAGGGGGATTCGTTCACAAGATGCACAACATAAGTTGGCTTCTGCGACAATTGAGCCTAGGGTTTCTGCCTCATGACCAGGCTGATTCCATTTACCAGCGTCGCCGCATGGCTTGATGAGGTGTCCAGATTGGAGGCCCAAAGCCTGACAACATCTGAGGGTCTTTATGGGCACGCCAGGTCTGAGAGCACAAGAGCACGGAGTGCTAATTCAAGCAGATCAATCACAGCTTGATAACGGCAACGAGTTCAAGTTAACCTGGTGTGTTACAGTACTTTCCCCTTCTGACTTTCTTTATCTTTCGGCCTTCTTCTGCAACGGACCAAGGGCAAGCAAAGCTGCACTGGCCCCAGTCTCTTTCTTGTTCACCACAGACACCATCACCCACATGGTCAGCACCAGCATCTTCGTTTTTGTCACCGGATACCCTTCCCCGCATCCCTCGCCGGTTACTCTCCAAGGCAGCCACTGTGTGGGGATCTGCCTTGGAGAAGCTCACCTGCTTTCGGATGCTCGCCTGAGTGCAAACGCTGGAGACAGCAGCCGAACACTCAGGCTTCAGGCTGAAGTCTTGATTTTCGACACGAAAGGAATTCTGACACGTTTGCAAATGCTTCTTGCCTCTATTGGTGGACGTGCATGAGGGCTCGCTTCTTAGGAATAGCAGCAATTTGGGAGTTTTGGTGTGCGACCACAGGCTCCTTTTGCTTGGTCCCGGTGATTTCCCTTTGAAGACCCTGGTAGTCTCAGTAGGTTCAGGAAGGGAGGGATTATGCTGGGAGGGCAGGTGCTGATCGGGACACTGCTTTCAGGTGTCATAACGTCAAAAGTACGCATATACAAGGACGCCATGTACCCACACTCCGAAGCGTTAAACCTCGAAGCCTCGCCCTGATGCTTCTGGCACACGCATACCGGACCGTAAGTAGCGGATTAAGCTGCCGAGGTGCTGTTCGCCCTCCTGCCGGTCATGCAGGTCACGAGCGGAGATCATCATCATAATCATCAAGATCATCTTGCTCATGATCATGATGATGATTTTGATGATGATCATCATCATCTACATTGTCGCACTCGGAACGAGATCATGAGCACCATCACGATCGTGATCATGTAAATCGTCATGATCGCCAGGTTTCGAGCATGTTTCGATGCAAAGCCGGTGCTTCTTGCAACGATTTCGCGTTTGCAGACGTCCGAAGTCCGGTCTGGGATTATGTTGTTACTTCGGCAGAGCTCAAGACAGTACGGTTTGTCCCTCAAAAAACCGCAGCGAAGCTTGAAGTTAAAACAGCCTGCAAAGCAAAGATACTGCAGGCCTGCGAATCTGAACGTCGCAAAACATGCCGAACGTGAAACAACCCCGGGCAACAAACAGTGAGAGCAAAAACTGAAACTTTAACAATCCTTGACAAGAAACACACACTGAAGTTGAAGTTGGGGGAAATTGCGAGACAACCGTGAATACTGGTACGAAATGCAACACAAAAAAGGGCGGCCAAAAGTACACCGTGTTCCTCCCCCTCGTCATCCTCCTAGTACTAGTGCACGAGTACTGCGGCTTGCTATGTTCCTGCTGCCTGCTACTACTGTTGAAGCCACTGCTAGTGCGACTGCTTCGAAATAACTCGAACAGCCAAACAACTACCCCGGCCTTTCTTAGCATCAATTTAGTTCGATTTTGTTGGCTTCACAGAGTGGAAGGGCAAGGCCCGGGAGCTCTGCGGGAGCATCATCACACTATCACTTATTATTGCTGCTGTGCTCCCTGACGTCGCTGTTTCCTAGTGCTGGCGCTTCTTTGGCACGAAAACCCTAAACCCTAATGCCCTAATACCCTAAACCCCTAAACCCCTAATACCCTAATACACTAAACCCTAAACCCCGAAACCCTAATACCCTAAACCCTAATACCCTAAACCCCTAAACCCTAATACCCTAAACCCTACACCCTTAAGCCTGAGCATCACTGCAATATATGGGCCCCCATGCCTGTCGACTCGTTGGAACCCTGGCAAGGCACAGGGGCTGCAAGCAATTGTCTACAATGGTATGCCCATCGTATTATACAGGAATATAGCATACTATAGTACATGTAAGTATGATATTATACTATAGTATGTGTGTATATATATGTATATATATATAATTGTATACTGTAACTGACTATAATCATTTCCCCGTAATATTAAAAAGAAGGCCCAATACAAACTCAGAAAGTGTTTTTGTTATAAGGGTGTATTTTTGTCTCTACCGCCACTATTGAGGGGTCGTTCTCTTGCTCCTGCTTCTGCTGCATCTTGTGAGCCTGCTCCTGTTCTTGCTGTACTCGAGTGGTATTTGGAGCCTCGAAACCCTCGCCCTAATTCATTATAGGTTTTGAAGGACAGGGATGATTTCGGGAGGATTCGCCAAACATGTGGTTTTATTCTTACGGGGTTTTTAATAAAAGGGGGATGTGAGTGGTATATCGTGGATCATAGCTATGTTATATTATGCTGTCTTATCTCAGCTTCGATGCTTAGGCTGTATAAACGAACCGGAGGGGCCGGTGATGGCAGGCTGGGGCCAGCTCAGGCCACCAGAGTTGTGGCTCTGCTTGATGTGCGTTTGCATCACCCATTGACATGGCTCATGTAGGGGCCTGAATAACTAGAAGAGGGTTTTGGAGCCCTTTATACTATATCTATAATAAGGAACCCCCAAAATAGTATAGGCAATTATTTAGGCTTCTATACTACTGGCAAACCTCTCAGCTTGAAGCGATCCACTCCTGGCCTTCCGACGTACCGGTAAGAGCGGCAGTGACACTCTCAAAGGAGAGAGTGGCGAGTCGGCCTGACCGTCTCAAGCTCTCGGATGAGCTCATGCCACAACCAGAGAAACGCTCGAAAATCCTGTCGCACAAGAGTTCTTCAACCTGATGTGCGGACAAGCCCAAGCACGCCTCATGGGGCAGCAGCTCTTGTAGCTTCTGCGCACACTCCGCCGCCTGTGGCCAGACCGGGTGTGGGGTAATGGATTTGCTCTAACCCACTGGCTTGGGTGGCGCATGGCAAGTCTTATTCCCTGCCCGGCACTAAACCACCCCCAGCCGAGAAACCCTGAAATCCTTAAGCTCCTAAGCTCTGAACCCTCTAGGCCCGCACCCTCCCAAGCTCCCACTTCTTCATCCCAGAGGTCCCCCAAGTGCCTGTCGGACGCCCTGGTAGATGCCCTCGAAAAGAGATGCGAAGCTGGGCCTGCCGTCGGTCGCACAAAACAGCAGTAAGCACGGCAGTCAGAGCGGATATAGTAACTGTGGCAAGCACAAATGGAAGGACCAATAAAACTCCTCCTCGTGGTACGATGACGGAGACAATGGCAATAATGACCGTGACGCAGTTTATGGTGGCGACGGGCAGGATGATGACAACAGCAGCAGCAGCTATGATATGCGTACATAGACGTACAAGTAACTCTGACAAAACACCACCGACTCTAATGCCACATTGCGCAAGTCCTCGAAGCTTGCCTTTGACGGCGCTGCTGGCAGGACACCGAACACGACACTCATATGAGGTGAGCGAGACGATACATGAATCAACGAAGCCTTTACCGGCGAAGATCAGACAAGAGGGGCCACTCAAATGGCAAACAACAGTAAACTCTGAGTTTTCAGACATTTTCACGCAGGAGCCTGGTGACAGATGGGAGTTTCAAAAGCGGGAGAAAGGATCCTCGAGATCGCAAGAAGATAGGACCCTGATGTGGAGGACGGAGGGGATGTCGGAAGTGTCCCCTAAGGGATCATCGCCCTGCTGCGCTGCCTACGGGAAGTTATCCAAGATCATGGAGAGAAGAGCTTCCTGATTTAATCCTGGTTCTAGGCTCCTGCTTACAGTCTGACCCGTTACAGCAGTCCGGAACGGAGTCGTCGCAGTGCACCCCGAGGTTCGGCTTGACTGCTCTTAGGCTGTTTCAAACGAGCTGTTGGCAGCTCTGACTTGCGGCCAAGTTGCTCCTGGCGGCTCAAAGTGACGTCTGAGGACATGGCAAGCTACGGTTGTGGGAACAACATGAAAGCAGCCGGAAGAGCTTGGCAACAACAGTCTCCAAGCTCGCGTCTCTTCTGTGCTCTTCTGTGATGCCGCTTATGGGGAATTCCCACGCTCTGGGGCGCTGCATGTCCTTGTTTGCACGGCGGGGAATAAAATGCACTGCGCCCTGCGAATGTTCCTGCATCCGGTACGGTGTGCAGCTGCAGCTTTATGATTCGAGCCGTAACGCTCCGAAAACCGGTCGAACATGCGACAATGAACAAGAATGCAATTGCAGCCTGTAGCCACATAGAGATACGGATGCAGGATGCTTACCATGTTTCCAACACATAGAGGCCGATGGACGTGATACAAGCACCCATTCCAGAAGCCCGGGTCGGTTCTGAAATGTCGAGCAATGTGCCGGGCAATGTGCACGGCCGAGGGTGGGTTCGTGCATCGTGGAGGTGCGAAGAGGCGTGTGCCAAGTGCCGCAGCCCTGCGCTGCTGTGGATCTCCACCTTCCGCGCACGGTTCTTGGGGAGTGAAACAAAATGCAGAGCCGCCATAGGGTAGACATAGGTAAGAGTTCCAAGTGTTAAGTAGCACACCCGCACCTCGTCCAGGAGCTCGCGCTCTTGCCGGCTGAGGCAGAGGGTAGTTGCGGGACTCGGCATCTCCTGATACTGCACAGCAAGTCCGTGTGCGTCCGTGTGATGAAGTTTTCTATGTAAAAAAATATATATGTATATATATATATATATTTATTTATTTATTTTATGATGGTTCCAGCTATTTCCAGTGGCATTCATGGCACGGGTTTGCGATGGGGTCTCGTGATTCTTGGGGCACTGTCGTTCGTGGCTCCGAGAGCCCCGAGGTTCTTCAGATTCAATTCATCCCATCAGCAATGTCACGGAAGAAGAGACAAAGCCTGCTACGAGGCCTATTATTAGATGCGGCTTTTCCACGAGCATGATGTTAAAAGCACACAAGCCGATGGATGGCCCACCAAGCACTCCTGTCACTTCACGTTGCGAGAAACTGCCAGTGCATGCCACACAACAACGAGAACCTGACTCCCAAAGCTCCTAAAGCCTGAAACCCCAGCTCCAACCAAAAACACCGCCACGAGCCATGGAGCCTTGAACCGTATGCGCCACCGCTAAGCCCACTAAACCCTAAACACCCCCAAAAAAAATCTGAAAGCCCTCTGAAGCTTATAAACCCTAAAGCCCTAAGATGAAAAACCCTAAAGCCCCAGAACCCTAAAACCTAAAAAGCCTAAAACCCTCAACAGAAGTCTAAACCCTAAAACCCTTTCCCCGCCTTAAAAGGTCCAAACCCTAACCCACACTTTTTGCCCTAAACCCTAAACCGGCACCTCCGACTCCCCGGCTTCACGCGCCAGGGCCGCCGTCCAGAGACGAGACCTGAACCCGACAGCCACGGTGATTGAGAATCAATTTTTGATCTACGGCGAGGGTAAGGTTAGGGCTTCTAGGGCTTTTAGGGCTTCAGGGTTTTTGGGGCTTTAGGGTTTTAGGGTTTCGGGCTTTGGGTGCAGGGGATGGGGTTTAGGGTGACGATGGCGATGGTTTTGACTCTGCATGGCATTCATATAAACACGCCCTGTATCATAAGTGTTGCGTGCTTTCGGTGCCATGCGTTGGTGGAGCTTATCCTTCCACTCATTGCTTTGGGAAAGATAAGTGCTACTGCCATTGATGTTGAAAATTGGAGGCTTACAGTGATCACACAATCAACACCAGTTTTAGAATGTATGTACTTTGTATTTATGTATCTCTGGCTGCACTGGCTCTCCGGTTGAACTTCGTGCTACCGGTTTCTGCTAAGCAGCTGCCTTGAGGCAGGCTGGCTTGTTTGGACTGTGAGTGCTCCTGGGAATTCATTAGAATCACCAGTGGCACCACCAGTTGAAGTGTGATGATGCTATCGCGCTTCATTGAACGAACAAGGCAACCTCGTGCTTCAAGTCTGCATGGGTGTTCATGTCACATACGGCTTCGCTGTGCCTTTAGGAAGTTTGATACTCGCCCTACGGACGAACAAAACATGTCAGCCACACCAGTGTTATCTCACTATCACGTGCCAGACCCATGGGCAACTGACTCCCGCTTTGCTCCTCCGTTTTGGTTGGCTGTTTCGTCATGCTTGTTTTTTCTTCCCAATGTGGGCAAGCTAAGACATCCTGACCACGGCTGGGAGCTTTGGGGAGCGGATAGCCGCAGGTTGCACCGTGTCACGCCTCTGGGGGATCAGCATCGGATATTTGCAGGGAGGAACACTTTTCTCAAACAAATTTCGTCGTTCATCCCTGACAACCTGTAGAGTGCAGCATCTTGCCGACGTTGGCTGCAGCCGAAGTGCCACAAAGGGCAGTGCAGCTCCACGGAGCGGTAGAGCCCGACTGAGGCAGCGAGAGAAGCAGAGAGCATTCTGCTGATGTCATGGAGCCATCGCTCCCCAACTTTCAACAACTTGTGGAGCGATATCTCAGTCGGAAAGATGCGGTTTTACGCAGAATCAAGCAAAGAAGCGGAATCTCTGACGGATTCTGTGTCAAGCCTGGAAGATGCTGACTCGAGTCCCCGCAAACCCTCGCAAGCAAAAAAAGAGCAGAGCTTGCTGGCCTGGGGACGTCTGCCAAACCTGCATGTCGTGCAGGCATGCGATGGCATCCGACTACTCGTCTTATCATCGAGCTTCGGAAAGTCCGATGTCTCACCTGGAACAGCCGGAAGTCACTGCTGAAGCATTAATTCCAGCAAACTTATCCCCTCGCCTTTTCCCCGATAGGAAAAAACGGTCTTCTCATTAATGACTTCCGCCAAACCCCGAAGCCTCCTGTCCCCGACTAGATCGTTCTTGCGTCAGACATTTAGACCTGGGGGAGAGCTGCAGCACGACTGGAACTAGGGCGCACCAGAGTTACAAGCCACCTGCCACAGTCAAACATCAAAAATCCTCAAGGTGAGGCCGAAGTTCAAGCATGCTCATACAGGGGAGGGATCATGCTGAGGCATCTGTTGGATGTAAGCTACAGGGCGTCGGCCCCTAGGTCATACACAGCTTCGTTACCGTAGTTTCAAGACCTCTGAACCCGGAACACCGGTACTGGCCTCACCCTCATTGATGGATGCGTGGACCTTGCATCCCCTTCGGCAGCTCACACGCAGTTCCTCACGCGCAGTCCACTGCAGAGACCCGCGGGATCAAGAGTAAAGAAGAGATCCGCTAAGCCGCTAATCATGACTCCGACGGTTTCGGTTCAGGGCGAGGAGGAAGGAGAAGTTATGATTAGAATAAACTTTGTTGTACATAGCTCTTGAAGCTTCCTTGCAACACATGGCTGAGAGGCCATAAGTACACCGGATTGCGCTGGAGATCCTAATCTGCACCGTGATGATCTAAGCGGGAAATTTGCTGATTGACCCTTGTTGTTGGTGCACGAGCAACTAATTACATCAAAGCCCGCGTAGCACCTGGAGCTGCGCAAAGGGCAGGTCTAACTTCTCCAACAACAGGCTGACCTGTGGGATGCCCCGAACACTTAGGCAAAAGGCTGACTGGAAAGATTGCAGTATAGTGCTACATGCTGTAAGACACTGTAAGAGGGTCATGGGATCAGGTGATACAAAAAAGGCATGTAGCAGTGTCACACTTCCGGGCGGGCGAAAACTTGGGGAATTCGGAAGGGTTTGCGGATGGGCGGCCCCCGCCACTGGGCCTGGAATCATTCAAGGAATCATGGAAGGAAACTAGCGCAACTTGTAAAGTCGGAGTGAAGTGTCACCAAGCCTGTTGCTGTAAGTGCAGACACACACAATCACGCTTTCAATGAAGATGTGGGCCCCTTCCCGTGGGTCTGAACATTGCTTGCCGAATTGGAACCTCTCAGGCGGAAAACTGCAACCCAGAATCCTCCTCAAGCCCAGCAAGTTCAACTAATCGCGTGCCCTCAACAAAACTGAAACACTGCCCAGGAAATGCACTTCGGGAGCCTCCAAGATCAACGAGACTGACAACGTCGAAATTGTGCGCCGATTAGAAGACTGATATTCAGTTGCATGTCTACACAGCTGTAGAAACTAAGTTGTAAATGCACAGATGACAAGAATTATAATCCTCCCAAGCCCCATATCCCCACCAGCCGCACGTGGAAGTGAACGGCGCAAACAGCCTTCTCCGGCACCTGCATGAACGAAGTTGGCTCTTGAAGATTTTCGGTTTTAGTATTGGTCTCGGGTTTTGAAGTCATCTAGGTGTTTGGGGTGCCCCACTAGAGTATGGGGGGAAGGATGAGTCCCAAGCCTCGAGAATGCGCCCAGCGGCTCGAGTTTGGGTTCAGGGTTTGCAAGGGGTTTAGGGTTGCCTTCACGGCGCAGGGGGAAGGGCTTTTTGATGCTTCGGAGGTTTAGGCTTTACGGTTTAGGTGTCTGAAAAACACGATATCGCCAGCCCCCAGTTCAGCTGAGAGCTCGGCCCACTCCGCTTGGGTACTCGCCTGCACCCATGGCACGGTCCCCGTAGATTTGATTCCAAGCATCTCGAACCGAACGACAACAATATCCTTATAGAGTATCTTAGAGTTGAGCCTATAGCAGTAATGATATGGGTGATGAGGATGATGATGATGAGGATGATGATGACGACGATAATGATGGTGATGGAGATGCTGGTGATGATGATGATGATGATGGTGATGATGATGATGATGACGATGATGATGAATATGAAAAAGATGATGATGATTGCGATGACGATGATGGTGATGCTGATGGTGAGGGTGACGATGGCGATGACGATGACGATGGTGCGCTACATATTTGGCTTTTCATGGCACCGCTCCAGAAACCGAGCCTGACACCTGCGGAGCCAAGCTCCCGCAACAAATCCGACGACCCAATTTGCTAGCTTTCCCGGTTGCTAGCAGCCTGAAGCCTCAGAAAGACCAGCCTCGATGCCCCAAAGTCTAATCATAAACCCTACGAGAAACCCTTAGGCCCTAAACCCTAAACTCAACCGCCATAGACTCTAAACCAAAGCAAAAGCCAAACTCTCCGCGGCAACCTGCTCTGGGAGGCGCATGGCATGCGGATCTTGGCGAGGGTTCAGGGCGCAGGGTTGGGTTTGGAGCAGTAGTAGTAGTAGTAGTAGCAGCAGCAGCAGTAGTAGTAGTAGTAGTAGCAGTAGCAGTAGTAGTAGTAGTAGTAGTAGCAGCAGCAACAGCAGTAACAGTAGTAGTAGCAGTAGTAGTAGTAGTAGCAGCAGTATTAACTCACAGCCGCTTCAAGCACGAAGATGCGCATACGCTGTCGAGGCGCAGTCCCCATAACCACTGCCAGACAATGGCAGTTCGACAAGATTCTAACTATTAAGGCCCCTAAACCCTAAACACCTATAGGAGCCCTTATAGAACCCCTTTAAGGAACCCCAAAACCCTATGACGCTGCATTCAACCGCCGTCCAGGAATCTGAGGCTCCCACAGAAGCTGCGGGACGAAGACGAATTCAACACACCGTCTTTGGATGTGTCAAAGAACCCTCATGTCGAAAAGATGGTCTAGGCTAAATAAACAAGAAACTAAAAGATGGTCGAGGCTATATGTTCGTGGCCAAAGAACTCTATGACTTCTGCAGTGTACCTTGCGAGACTGTTGCCGTGAGTTGCTGCTATCGGATGGGCTGTTGGATGTAGCAAGTGTTCGAGAGATGCTGCGGCCCAACTGATGCGGGGCTGGGGTCGATTTCGGACTGGCTGAGCCTACGGTGTGGGCGAGATTGATCCAGCAAAGACGCTCGAGATTTCATGGGAGCCATTGCTCAGTAAACGGATGGAGATGCCAAATAGTACATGCGGAATATTGCGCTGCATCGCGCAGTTCCTGCCGCTTCAGGCACTGGCTGCAGCTGTGCAATCTCAAACTAAGCAACACTTGAACTACAGTGCCATCCTTCAGTTTTGGTCCTTTGCCTCAGTGTGCTGAAAAAGGATGTATGGCCCCAGAGGCCCGGCCTGCTGCTCGGCCGTGACCGGTCTGCTGCTCGAGGAAGGCATGGCATCTGCACGGGCAACTCGGAAAGGCTGTTGGGGACTTTATGGAGTATTATATATATATATATAATATATAATATATATAACACATATATATATATAATGTCGCTAGCTGATTAAGACGCAGCATCTAGCGGCCGCGAAGGAAGAGCTGCCGAAAGCTCGCTTCCGATTCTCACGACAGAACCAGCAGCCTGCATTGGCAGGAGGGACGTCCAAAGCAGCCTGGCAGGCTGTCAAGCTGGGGGCCCAAACAGGAATGAGGCAGGCTACATGAGTCGTCGGCTTGGTCCAGCACGCATGTAGGCGAAGCCTCATCCACAGTATCCAGCATCCCTTGCAATGCGAATGCCTTCTTCTGCTCCTCCTGCAGCCGCTGCCGTGCCTCAATGCAGAAACAACCAGTTGGCGACTACCAGGGTAGAAGTCGTCGTCAAGATCAATCTGCTGCTGCCTCCTGCTGTGGTTTAGTATTCATGGCCAAGTTGAGAATTCAGGATTGAGACTTATCTTTGCTTACGGGTTTAAGGTCGTCGTCTACCTTCAGAACCTAATAAGAAGCCCAAGCCTGAATCGTCAACTACACCTTTACATCCTCACTTTCTCCTGCCCTCCTGCCACTGCTAAGCTCCCTTGTCCTGCCAAGTGGCTGAACATGACCAAACCCTTTCTTTGATCGAGACCGCCCGCACACCCTCCAGTTGAGCATGTACAAACACAGAGTCCGGCAGCCCGGCGTCCATCAACACGTGCACCCTGACACGCAAAACAGACATCTGAGCCCGTCCGTATACCTGGCATTGCCGAGCCCGGGAACCTGAAGACTAGCAAGAAAATGACAACGATAAGCGCAACACGGTTAACAACACCGTAAACCTAACTGAAGCAAAATGTATCAAGGACAAGTCCGACGAAATGCCCCACGAACGAACGAACACTGGTTAGCCCCAATAAGTAAGTCTTTGAAAAGAGGCTACGGCCTCAACCCCACCCCTTCCATAAAGCCAAAACTCTGAACCTATTATTATCATTACTACCATTATTAATCATACTATTACTATTAATGCTGATGCTGCTGCTGATGTTGTGGTTTCTGCTGTTGCAGTTGTTCTTGTTGTTGTTGTGGTTGTTGTTGTCGTTGTCGTTGTCGCTGTTGTTGTTGTTGTTGTTGTTGTCGTCGCTGTCGTTGTGGTTGTGGTAGTTGCTATTGCTGTTGCTGTTGCTGTTGCTGTGGCTGTTGCTGTTGTTGTTGTTGATGTTGTTGTTGCTGTTGTGGATGATGTTGCTGTTGCTGTTGCTGTTGTCGCTGTTGTCGCTGTTGTCGCTGTTGTCGCTGTTGTTGCTGTTATGGTTGTGGTTGTGGAAGTGGTTAGTGTTGTTGTTGTTGTTGTTGCTGTTGTTGTTGTTGTGGTTGTGGTTGTGGTTGTTGTTGTTGTTATTGTTGTTGTTGTTGTTGGTGTTGGTGTTGTTGTTGTTGTTGCTGCTGCTGCTGCTGCTGCTGTTGTTGGTGTTGGTGTTGTTGTTGGTGGTGGTGGTGGTGGTGGTGTTGGTGTTGGTGTTGGTGTTGGTGTTGGTGTTGCTGGTGCCGTTGTTGCTGTTGCTGTTGTTGGTACAGACAAAAACAGCAGCCCGTAACTTATGTTAATCAGAAAGAATTGGGAATCCTTCCGGCGACCGCATAAGGTGCCTGTGGAGTTTTGGGGAATGCAAAGCCATGGTTTACACAGCATCAGCCCCATGATAGAAATGCTGTCTAGGCAGGGTGGTTGTTGTAAAGGGGGGGGGTTCAAAACAACAGACGGGGCTCCAGTTTTGGTCTCTAGCAACAGGTAGAGACAAAGGCCCCGGTGAAATCCGGACTTTGTCTCTACCAACAGGTAGAGACCAAAACTGGAGCCCCGTCTGTTGTTTTGACCCTCCCGCCCTTACAACAACCGCCCACATTAAACCATGTTTCTACCCCAGTATGGGAATCCACGAAATCCAGAAGGGTTTACAAGGGCTTTGAAAGGGTTTGTCTGGAATTTTCGAAGGTTTGGATTGGATCTCGGACGCTTACAAAAGGATTTGGAAGGATTTTGCACGGTTTTATGTGGGAAGGCAAGCCTGGTTACACAGCATCAGCCCCACGATAGCAAAAAAAAACTACGGAAATCCTATGAAAACCCATGAAAATCCTGTGAAAACCCATGAAACTCCTAAAAAAGCCCATGGAAATCCTATGAAAACCTTTGGAAATCCTATGAAAACCTATGGAAAACCTATGGAAATCCGAGGAAAAACCACCGAAAACCCTTTACACCATAGCCACTGTGCTGTTGTTGTTGTTGTTGCTGCGAAAACCCTTTACACCATAGCCACTGTGTTGTTGTTGTCGGGGTAAAACAACATGACGGAGGTTCCTGTTTTTGTCTCTACCTAATGTACAGACAAAAAGCAGATATGTTCGTTGACGGGGCTGCAGTTTTTGTTTGTTCCTTCTTGTTGTTGTGGTTGCTGTTGATGTTTTTGTTGCTGCTGTTGCTGTTGTTGCTGTTGCTGTTGCTGTTGCTGTTGTTGTTGCCGTTGCTGATGTTGGTGTTGTTGTTGTTGTCGTTGCTGCTGTTGGTGTTGTTGTTGTTGTTGTTGCTGTTGCTGGTGCTGTTGCTGTTGCTGTTGCTGTTGCTGTTGCTGTTGCTGTGCTCAGTCTGAGTGTTATTTTTAGTGTTCGTCTTCGGCTTATCATTCGTCGTCGTCGTCGTCGCAAAA
>CAJNJA010095419.1:0-19321 GCA_905231915.1 Symbiodinium necroappetens
CATGTTCCTTACTGTGTATGCAAACATAGAAAGTAACCTGGTATGTTGTACTGGACAACTAGTCACTACATGGATATTTGCAATAAATCGAACTTCGATAAAGCATGTTCCAAGTATATATTTCTACATATGCAGCATAGTCATATTCGACTCTGTTTGAAAAATATGCACATGTAGCATACACTGACTTGTACACTACAACCAAAAACACAAGCCCGTATTTTGACTCTATATATATATATATAGACTTATCGATATATCTAGACGAGGCAATATATATCTTTCAAATATCTAAAAAAAAATATATATATATGTATATATATCGGACCATCAATATATAGATATATATGAACATGACTTTGTGATTACATATAATCCATTAGAAATTAAGATCAAACTATAAATATTATTTCTTTCGGATTCTCCTTGCTCATCTAGATCGCCTATAAGAGAAAGACAGATAGAGATAGAAGAATATCGACCCAGGACCACAAAAGAAAGAAAGATATCTCGTTTCATAAGGAATGGAGAAGACAGAGAAATATATGTCATGATATCCATTTGCTTATATATAAATTGAACCGGAGGGAGAGAAGAAATCGGACCCCGCGGGGAGCGCATATATATATATCAAAATAAGTTATGTCACTACACTCTACGGCAAAGAAGAATAATATCGATCATGTAAAAAATCTAGGAAATAAGATAAAAATCAGAAGATATTTATAGTACGCATCTGCAACTTTCAAACTATTCTAATATTATCTATAAAATTTGCTATCTATATCATAAATATATAAGATTCGACATCATATATTTGGGAAGATGGCCATAACTATTTGAAATATTCAATTCAAATATTTCTCGAAATATTCATATCTATTAGAAAGATTTCTCGAAAAGAATATTTCTCATGAAGAATTTTCTTTTATAATTGCTATATTCAAAATAAGATTTCTAAGAATATCAATATCGTAACGATATTTTTAGATATAATAATTCAAGATATAATCGTCCAAAAACGAAAATAAATAAAGATACCGAGAAGTCAGAATCTCAATATCGAGACAACATACGATGGAATATATACTAAGAACGAAGTCTCAATGAATTTTGGCGGGAATCGAATCTAACTTTTAGAAAAATACAGAACAAGAACGATTAAATCCAATATATTCCAGAAATTAAACTTAGAATTTATTGCTCATAATTAATCATATTAATCGAACGAGAATTCTTCTGGATAATCTTCATTTAAAAAAAAATATCTCCGTCGGCTTCATCGGCATCCGAAAAAGACAAAGATATTTTTAACGACCATTGCCGGGCAATAAAGATAATTAATTACCAAGGCAGGGTCGTAAAATCAAAGACGATAATCTAAATACATCGAATAAAAATATCTTCTTCGACCATAACCTCAGAAAATCTAATAGAAAAATAATTTTAAGAATCGAAAAATGAAGTATCAGAATAATATCATTTAAGTTCTCAATCCAATCATCATATATAAGACGAAAAAATCTATTTCATATTTTTCATGTATAAATTCTCATCATATAAATTTTCTAATCAATATTAAATAAATCTTCATAAATATAGATAATCGCCTAAGTTCCTTCTTAATTCTCAAATTTTCTCGTTTTTTAAATTCCAATAAAAAAATAAAATAAAATAGAAAATCAAATCTATCAATAATTTTGCCAAATATCATATTTCAATAATTTCTTAATAAAATAATTTTTTATTAGAATAATATCATATATTCATAATATTCATTTCTTTCCAATTATAGATTATCTTTCCTTCGTACAAGAATTCGCTAATATACTTCGCATTATAACAAATAGAATTCACTATAAGTAATATAATTATTAAGATAAAAAAATATTTCAATTATCATCATTAATCTTAAATAAAAAATCAAAAATATGCATTTAATCATCTAAAAAAATGAATATTAAAAGAAAAACCTTTAGAAAATTAGAGAAAATTAAAAATAAATTCAGGCAAAATATAAAGGCAAACGAGTAGAAGATCGTAATTCGGAGAAACTCAGGAGCTTAGAATTAGAGATATATGCTTGGAATCTTTTCTTTCTTATCGACACAATCTTAAGAATGGAAAAATGTTGTCGGCGCCAGTCTAGGGGGCGATTTCTAAAGCTCGAGGGGCACTGCGCGCCATCACTCCGACTCATCGTCGATACATGCGCGGCAGAATGAGGAGCTCGAGTTTTCCTTCGACCGCCAATGGTTTTCTTTGCCGATTCCTCTTTTCCCACACAAACGACAGTCGATGGAGATTCTTTCAAAAACTGCTTTGTGACGGACAACATTTGCTCTGCGATGATGAGCAGCGCGTCGACGGGCATCTTGGACGACCTCCAGTTCTTGCTCTACAACTCGCCGCTTTCTGTGTTCTTCCATCTCTGCTCGTAGAGCCCGCAGACTTGCCCGGTTCGCCCGATTCGCATGGCCAAGGTTCTCAAGAAATGCTTGGCACATTTCCCGGCGATTTTCGCGCAGTTGGCTGATGTCCTGACTCAGCACTTGATTCCGTGCAGCCAGTTCGCTGATGTCCTGACTCAGCACTTGATTCCGTGCAGCCAGTTGGCTGATGTCCTGCCTCAGCACTTGATTCCGTGCATGCAGTTGGCTGATGTCCTGCCTCAGCACTTGATTCCGTGCATGCAGCTGGCTGATGTCCTGCCTCAGCACTTGATTCCGTGCAGCCAGTTGGCTGATGTCCTGACTCAGCACCTGATTCCGTGCAGCCAGTTGGCTGATGTCCTGATTCAGCACTTGATGCCGTGCAGCCAGTTGGCTGATGTCCTGACTCAGCACTTGATTCCGTGCAGCCAGTGCAGTTTTCTTCATCCGTAGGCTCCAAGAGCATGCAGTCGCAGTTGTGGTGCCGCAAACGAAAAGTCCAAGCCAGATCGACAAGAGAGCTTGAGAGGATTGCATTCTGCGTAAATCCTTCTGGCACTGTTGCAGAGCAAGTTCAACTGCAAGTGGCAGCAGTAGCAATCGAAAGGTAAAACACAGGCAACCCAGCTGCATAGGCACGAAGACTATCTGTCGCCATTTTCCAACTATCGACACACTTCGAAATCGATCGTCCTCCTTTGCCAGAAACGTCTGCATCTGCTGCATTTGGTTCTTCTCGCCCTGCAACCTTTGTGTCTGTTCTCTGAGCTCCAAATTTTCTGTGAAGAACGCGGCCTCACTCGGAGCTTCGCTTACCTCGTCAGGTTTCAACTCCTCAAGCTTAAAGCAGCATTCAGCCCACTTCGCTGGTGTCACGAAGAGATCTGCACGCAGGGAAAGCTCGGTGGATTCGCAAATGAATGAACACGTCTGAAACCGATAGGTTGCTTTTTCTACATCGGCGTTCACAAGCTCGTAAAGCTCTTTGACTTGATAGCAATCGTTTCGTTCGACATAGCGGCAAAGTGCAGAAGCAAAAACTCCATCCCGGGCTGCCTGTCCTGACTTACAGGACCTGATCTCTGCATGCTGATGCTGAAACTTATTGCGGACGAACTCCGCCGGCTTGTGTGGCAGCTCCGGTGTGCGCCTGCGACAGCAATCCCAAAAGGCAAGACATGCCAGTCCTTTGGAAGAGCCAGCCTTTTTGGAGATTTTGGCAATGAGATTATCGGTGAGAGTTCTCGCTGACATAAACCCATATGAAGCGTTGTTGGAGTGCCCGACATCAGATAGGCATACATTCAACTGCCCTGCTGCATTCTCAACCCCATGGCCAGCAAAATACACCACGACGGTCGTAGTCTGGCCTTCCTCAGCACCATGCTGAGCCACTTGGGCATTGACAAACTCATCCATCTTCCTGTCCAGAGCGTCCATATTTGAGGCATTCTCCACAAGGTACGAGTTGTAGCCAATGGCTTTGAAAGCTTTCGCCACCTCTGCGGCATTCCGCACACCATTTTCCAAAGGTTTAAAGTCGGCATCTGCATAGCGCGAAATGCCCACAGAAAAGCAGAACCTGTATGGGCTGACAGCCGGTACTCCATCATCAACATTATTGTCTTTCACGGCTGACCATCCATTGCTGAAGATTCTCCTCCAGTCAGCAGGGCTCTCTCTGAACTCGTGCCACCACTTCCTCGCAACACTGACAGCTCGCCGCATCGATTCAGTCACAAACCAGGAGCATGACACAAACGTGAAAGTCGAACCCAAAGCGAAGCCTGCCGAAAAGGTAGCACATGGGGTTGAAAAGGTCAGCGCCAGGCAGAAGAGCGGCAATAAATGCATCTCGTTCCAAAAAAGCAATTGAAATTCGATAGCTTTCCACAGACTGACGCTTCTCGGCAGTTTCAGAACGTCCCAAGACCATGTGTAACTGCACACGGCTGCAATCTCGCTGCTCATGTTGTTGCTGGATGTGTCCATGCTGGCAATGGTCGGATAACCAGCTGAATCAAACAATCACACCCTTGTAGATGGTCACTCTTGCTTCGAGAATGGCAGAACACGCCTCAAGATGGTAGTGATAGGGTGCTGTCTGTACTTGGTGCATTATACGCATTATACAAGTCCAGGCAACTACGTCAGAATCTGCTTGCAAATCTTGGCGAAAAGCTGCGCAAACTCCTACATCAAGTCGGACAGTCCGTTCCGGATGAAGTGAGGATGAGTTGCAGCGAGCTCCGGAAACAGGGGAGCATGCTGGGTGACTTGTTTGCTTTTGGTGCCAGTACAACTAAGGTCTCGGGGGCTTGGGGCTCTCGTAAACATACGACGACTTCGGTGTATAAACAAAGCCGAGCTCACAGGCCGATGTGCAAGCTTCTTTTCCTCCGGAAGGTGCCACGTGCTCCTGCTTGCAGCGAAGTTACATAGGTTTGCAAAGAGGAGCCCGGAACACGAATTCGGCTTATGCTTGCAGTTTGGGCTGTTTGGTTCTCGACGAAGGCTACTAGAATCTCGGAGATTTTCGGTTCACGTAGGCACTCTTGTTCACACAACTTACGACACGAAACCTTGTGCAGATTATCATATCACGAGCTCCGTGGTGTCGCTCCAGAAGTTGAAACATGAGCACTAGATATAAAAACGAACCTACAAAATATTGAGCTCCTGCATCAACAATTTCGAACTTTTCCAACATGGACCGATTTGACCATAACCTTACAACCTCGTCGCATGTTCCCAACAACGCTAGCAAGAAGAACAAAAGAAATTGGCTCTGTCAGAAATAGTTTTGACAGAACGGCACATCTTTCGTCCCAAAGTGGTGTTCCAGGCTCTTCAGTTGCAGCCTGCTTTGCTGGGGTGCCGAAGATGAATCCTAAACCCTCGAATCCCAAAGGCCGGGAAGCCCTGCAAACCCCAAACCCGGCAGCTCTGGGGTTCTACGGCTACTTACAAGGCTTGACCGTGGGTTTCTCAGCTGGGATCCCTAACAACACTGGCCTCATAGGGCTGCTGCGTATTCCCCAAGCCCTGCACCTCGAATTTTGAACCCCTTGAAATCTAAACTCTAAACTAGACCTTAAGCAAGGAACCCTAAAATTAAATCTGATTCGATGAAATCATAGGCCCGACGGCGGTCTTCCTTTGCCGGCTCTTGTGAGACGTTCACCCGAGTCTTGTCAGCTGGGGCTCACGAGTTTATGGAGTTTCCACGGCATGTTTCTGGGGATGACGTGTGTTTTTGCACGTGCTTCTCGTTAGCTCCGGAACATCTTCATGCAGAGTTTGGGGTGTAGCTGCGGTGTAGCTACAAAAACGAGACTGAAGGCGTCGAAACCCCAAGCCCGTAAACGCCAAACCCCGAACCATGCCCCGAACCATTAGGCCCTAATCCGCAAATTCTATACTCCATGTCCCGAACACCAAACCGAAAGCCAACCGTTTAAGTTCGACTATGCAGGGGGTGGCCCAAGGAAGGCCGCCAAGGAAACAGAAGTTTGCCCGAGGGCGAGCATAAGCGATTGCGCCCTTCTGTGGGAAGCCTTGTTGGGATAGCTGTAAGGGGTCCCGGTTTTCCTGATTCCTATGTTAGGTCCTTTTACTTCAAGGTTGTATTGGGGTTCGGGGGTTTAGGGCTTTCAAGAGTCAAGGGTTTAGGGTGTAGGCAAGGCTTTTGATTTGGGAAGAAAGCGCTTAGGGAACAATGTCTTGGCAGTGTTGAAGGAACGCCGCTCACTCTGAAATTGTAAAGCCCTCTGTTACAGGTTGAAGTTGTGGGTTAAAGCAGTGCTGCAAGTCATTAAACCCACCTTTCAACCCTTAAACTACCGCTTGAATCCTTGCATCATCACGCCTGAGCCAGTGAATTCGGCCCGGAGGACGTGGCTATATTGTTCCATGATATCTGGACTTAAACTTAGATATTGGTGCTCTGGGTGTATGTAAGCTTTGGGATTTTGAACATGAGGCTCATCCTAGCATCATTGATGTGTACGTCATTTCGTGGTAGGGAGAGCCCTAGGCCCCGAAGGGCTTCTGCGGTGCTCCAAGGTCTCAGGGTTATGAGTTCTATCGGCACCCAAGCAATTACTTACAGCAGAATTCAGTCATGGATGAAAATGTGGCCTACCAAGGAAAGTCAAAGAAGAGCTTTGCCAGTTGTTGACGAACTTCTTGTCAACCCCGCGCAGCGTTTAAGGTTCAGGAGATAGGATCCCATTTATGTAGGATGGGAAAGCGTAATCACGAGTCTACAGCAAAAAACACAACAACTGATTCTGATGTTAGATGCTTAAAGCGTTCACTCTGAACCCAAGACCGTGACACCTTAAATTCTGTTCCCGAAAACCAAACGAAGCAATTGATCCCTCAGCATCCTACATTGACGGCCTCCGACAGAAGCTGCGTATTTTCTGAGACAAGAGCTGCTGCTGTCAGTTTTGGCTCTGTAGGCCAGGAGCTTCCCTGCAGAAAACACTTCGGAGCCTATGTCCTAGGACTTATGCTTCGGAGGTCAGGGCCCAGGCTGCCAAAGGCAGCTCCAAAAATCCTGAAAGCTGTTTCGCCCCAACTGCAGCGGCTCTCATCTTCCACGACCACAAGAGGTCGTCATCCGAAAACCGAAGAACTGGAAAGCTCTGCGCGCTAAAATGCGGCCCACGCTGATAGAAGCCATGACTTGGAAGCATAATCTAACGCACTACAGTTTCATATGGTGTGGCTAGCATCTTATACCCTACTGTACCCAACCCTAATGCACGAGAATCCCAAGTGATGTAACATAAAAGCCTGTAATGCAAGCTAGCCCAAATCTGTGAACCCTCAACACCAAGAATCTAAACCACCCACACCTGCACTTTAAACTTTAAACCCTAAAGCACGATCCTCAATTGGTACAAGCTCGTCAAGCTCGCAGGGTTTATTCTTGCCTTTTTCGGAGATGCATATGCCATTTAATAGCCTGCAGTGAACAAATCCGAAAGCCTAAACACCAGACCGCTAAAGCAAGATTTCGACACCCTTCCTACGAAGAGCCCTTTCTAGCGCACTGCCGGAGCATGCGGAGCAGGGGCTGAAATTCAGCGGATCAGTACTTGTGCTCCTGAGTACAATAGATGATGTACATACAGGAAAAACTTGCAATATGATGCAACACATAGTTTATGATTACCCTGAACCCTAAACCATGTACCCTGAACCCTAAACCATGTACCCTGAACTCTAAACCCTGTACCCTGAACCCCAAACCCGAAGCCCTAAGCCCAACCCAAGTCCTCAGCCCCGGAGCCGAAGCCCCCGAAGACGAATCCCCAACTTTCACACGGATAAGGTTTAGGGTTTAGGGTTTAGGGTTTAGGGTTTCGGGTTTTGGTTTGCAACCTGTGAGCCCCATACTGGCGAGGTAGGCACTGCAGGCGACACCATGCCATGTGGCACAGCACAGCACTGAAGTATGAAATCCAAACATGCAAGAACGCAAAACCGGTCGCTATCAACTCTATACTCAGCCTGGTTAAGGGTCGCTGAGAAAGCGGTGAAGCCCTAACCACTGCCAACGATTCCGTAACAGGTATGCTTAAGGCTTTGTGCTTAGGAGTTGGCGTAGCTGTATGCGCCCATGTTCTACCTGGCATTCAGAGCAGGTGCTTTGCGCTCAGCAAAAGAGAAATGCAGGAGCTTGGGAACATGAGGGCCCCCAATCTAAACCCTACAGTAAATAGCAGGATCATGAGGCCAGGCACCCCCAATTTTTAAAACCACCTTTTCTTGCTCGGGTTGGGTCCTCTCGAGCTTACCGTGCCGCCGAATTCGGGGCCGGCAGGAGCGATCGGAATCTCCTGGCATGGTCGAAGAATAATAGTCCAGCAGTCTACCTATAGTCTCCATTGTAGTTCCTTTTTGGGGCTACCTTTTAGGATCCTTTATATAGAATTGGTTAAACCAAAAAAAGGAACTACAATGGAGACTATAGGTAGGATATGAGACGATTTTTGGGTTTGGGATCCAGGGGTTGGGATTTCATAGGCCTACGGGTGTGAATCCAGGTTTTTCCGAAGCGCAAGACCACGTCCACATCCACAGGTACTGTATGCGGGGTTCCTGTTGTGCAGAACCTAAACCCCCGTACACAAAGCGGGGGGGAGCTCTGTTGGGTTCCAAACAGAGATGGCGGTTTTGGGTTTTTTTTGGGGGGGTTTAGGGTTTAGGGTTTTCTTTTTAGGGTTTAGGGTTTAGGGTTTTTTTTTAGGGTTTAGGGTTTAGGGATGGGATCTCAACGGCTTCATCGGGCTTGTCGAAGGCTTCTTAGCAAAGTCTGCGGGCTGCAGGTCTGCTATCTATTTTTTCACCAAGATTCTGGAGATCAGCTTCCTTATAGCAGCCCCCGGCCCCTGAAGAAAGCCTGAACCACGAAACCTCAACCCTGAAGTAAAGAAACAGCGTAGTCATCCCAGAGTGGCCCGGGAGTCAGCACGGCTTAGGGCTGAGGGATCATAGGTTTTCGAGCGTTTGTCGGTTTAGATCTCTGGAATGTAAAGAATACTTCCAGGGTTTTTCCAGCATTGCCTGAAATGCCAAAAAGCTCTTCTCACCCAAAATTCTAAGAACTCCCAGCCAAAAGACAGTCAACAGCTTAAGCTTCACACTGCACCATCTTCAAGGCGTTGAGCCCAAGCCAAGATCCTAAGCCTTAAAGTCCCCAACCCCGAAATCCTGAATCCCGTCAACCTGGCACTGATCAACACTTGCCGGAGGCACTCAGCCGACCTCGTCGGCTTCGGACACTCTCGCTCAAGTGTGAGAAACAGTCCTAAACTATGCCACGTGTTAGGTTCGTATTGTACACACACACGCTCTCTCTCTCTCTCTCTCTCTCTCTCTCTCTCGCTCGCTCGCTCGCTCGCTCGCTCGCTCGCTCGCTCGCTCTATGTATATATGTATATATTGCTTGTTAATTGTTCCTTCAAATGCCAAGTGGGAAATGAGCGGAAGAGCCTGCCAGGCAAGTTTTGTGGGGTTTGCAGTGGTCTGGGGCTGAGTTTGTCAGGAAGAAGGAAAGCACCTTTGCTGCAATGATTCAATTCAGCCTGAGTTCAGGGTTTGTGGCTTTAGGGTTTATGTAGGGTTTAGGGTTTAGTGGTTTAGGGTTCAGGGTTTGTGGCTAGGGCTGTAGGGCTTTGGTTGAGGGTGTCGGGACTCACATGAAAGTTGAAACCAATTCCTGTTGGATGCCATTGCGACTGCATCGCCTGGCTGTTGTGGTCCCTGGAAAACTTATGTTGCGGCTGCTGTATCTTTCTCATGGTTGAAACCCTCAACCCTAACCCCAAACCCTAAAACCCTAGACTTAGACCCTAAACCCCATCCGCTAAAACCCTAAACCCCAAACCCAAAAACCCTCAAGCCCTAAACCCCAAACCCTGAGCTTCACCCCCAAATCCTGGACCACTCAACTTCCAAGCTCTCCAGGCCCTCAACGGGTCACCGTTAGGGCGACAAAGACCTAAATCTTCGAACCGAAGAAACCAAGAAAAAAGACGAGTAAAAAGCAACATCCCCCCCCCCCCGCCACCTCAACATCAAGAGCAAGAAGAAGCGCAATGCGCAGAAACCAAAGCCGCAAGAATATCAAACCGAGCAACAATAACCCTAAACCGTAAAGACTCCATCGAAGTTGTATGATGGGCGTTCAGGGCTCTTGCGGATTTAAGCGTAGCATCGTTCAAACAATAGGTGTAGCATCGAAGAACATTTGGCTTAAATGAATTGAAGCAACTTTCACTTGGCTTGAAACGGGGGTTTCCGAAAATAGGGGACCCTAATATAGTACCCTAAATAGTAGGATCCTTATACCCCCTTCTTTCGGAAGGTCGTCTCAAGGCTTAGGCTTTCCACAAGACCTTCCACAGTGCAGGCCAGGGTGGGGGAGAGCGGGGGGTCAGGCGCCAGCTTCGTGCCGGACTAAACCCTAAACCCCTAAATCCTAAAGCCTAAACCCAAAACCCCTAAATCCTAAACCCTAAACCCTTAAACCCTAAACCCTAAACCCTAAACCCCTAGACCCTAAACCCCTAGACCCTAAACCCTAGACCCGAAAGACAAAAACCAGCCCAAAACTGGGGGACCTGGCATTCCTGCGGCCTTAGCCTGGCGTGCCACTGCGCTCACCGCCTCACCGGTCCGGGCTAGTCGAGGGCTCTTTGGGTTTAGGGCTTATAGGGCTTAGGGTTTTAGGGTTTAGGGTTTAGGGGTTAGGGTTTAGGGGGTTTAGGGTTTAGCGGTTAGGGTTAACCCTCTAGAGAGCCCTAGAACAGCCGACGGAACCCTCTCAGGAACCGCCTGATTAACCACATTCACCTTTTCAAACCCGATAGAACCGTCAAAGGAAGCCTATCAACCTCGATAGAACCGTCAAAAGAAGCCTAAAAAACTCTATAGAACCGTCAAGGGAAGCCTATAAAACTCTATAGAACCGTCAAAGGAAGCCTATTAAACTCTATAGAACCGTGAAAGGAGGCCTATAAAACTCTAGAGAACCATCAAAGGAAGAACCCTGTAGAAAATCCTTTAGAACCCTATGAAAAATGTCTACAGAAGCCAAAACCAATAAACCCTAAGGGCGGATATACAACAGTACGAGGACACAAGTGCCTCTTGTGTGGCTGTCCGGGATTTGGAGTTTGGGGTTTAGGCTTTGACGTTGAGGCTTTAGGGTTCAGGGTTTTGGTGTCTACGTCTGCTTCTTGGGGTTTGCATAAAGCTTCTCCTGTTAATGACGGGGTGCGAAGTATGTAGGTTTGTGAGTAACAGCCGCACAATATGCCGGTGCTCTAGGTTCTGCAGAGTCTTGAATCGGGGTTTTAGGGCTTTATACCAATGCTTTCCCAACAAATCCAGCTTGTTGCTCTCATCCTTGGTGTTCTTCCTTCTACGATTTGGGACCTTCTTGATGTTTCGGATGTCGGGTTCAGGGCTCATCTCTCACTCATGTTCGTGCACTTGCATCGTGCCTCCTGGTTGCCGGATTGCATGGCCACGTCCAAAAGCGTGCGGATGTCGGACCTTGGCCAGCGAGGACTTCCGCACAGGGACTCTAGGCCGAAGTCCCAAACCCTAAACCCTAAAAACTAAAACTCTAAACCCTAAACCCTAAATCCTAAAACCCTAAACCCTAACACCCTAAACCCTAAACCTGCCTGAAAGGTTTCAGGGACTAGGTGTAGGGGCGTCGTGTATGTGTCGTACTAGGAACCATCGAGCCGACACGTCGCCACTTTCCCGCCTACTCGTGGGAATCTTTGGCGCGATGATTCTGGGCTTTGGATCGAATTTGGCCTGTAAGCTCGGTGGTTTAGGCGGTTTTCTCGTGGCAAAAGGTATATAGTTAGGGTCTCTGCAGCAACGGACGGCAGGTTTAGGGGTGTTCACGGGCTTAAGACCAAGTCCGGTTCTAAGATTGCGGGTTCAAGGGGACTTCTAATGGGCAGGAGGCTAGAGGTATGCCGAAGTTTCAAGCAGCCCCTGTCTTGTGTGCTTTCCACGTGTGCTTGTGATCAGCACACCCGCGCATATGATCGTGAACACCCAGGGGCGACTTGGCGATGTAAGTGCGACTTGGCCACCCTCAGCATGAATTGAACCACCGTGAAAAATGACTCGCCTCCGCCAGAGCTCTTGACGGTCTTGCCAGCGATGGCCGCTACTGCGTCTGCTGCGTCTTACAGTGAATCCCAGAAAGTTGGAAGATGGATTTAGGATGATTGGTCCTAGGACCCCCGTACTTTACCTTGAGGGCACCAGGACAATGATGTTCCAACTTTCTGGCTTCTACTTTAGGGGCTTGAGTGCCAGGATCTGCATATCCCCCCTGTGGGTTCCGCGGTAGCTTGAGACGTCTCAGTGACATCTTTGCGTCCAGCGAGTCCTGATCATCGTCCATGATGGTTCATGCCACCTGTAATCCCAGCGTCCTGCACCCCTCAATCCAGAATACTGTGCTGAAAGGAATCTCGCTTCGTGTCTCCAAACGTGGAAAGGCTCTGTGGACAGATTGCAAAGCAGCATTTACAGGAGCCTAGGGCTTAGGGTACCTCTGGAGTTTGGGCTGTATGCGCGTGGTCCCAATTCCTAAGCCCTCTACACCTGAGCACTACACCAAGCAAGGATGCTTACGTTGCCACACCCCTGAGCAATTGCCTCATGTTTGAACGGATGCAGGGTTGGGAGACGGAGCTCGAGATCAACAAATCAAGGCAAATCATCCTTTGGACTCTGTAGCCTCCCGAAAAACGGTTCATGGCAGCCGCAGCCCTGAAATGAAACAGGAAACTACCTCGAAGCACACCATTCTCGCCTGAGGTCTGCAGCTTTTCAAGGTGTAGCTGGGATTGCAGACTACTGCAAGCCCAGGCCCAAATCCTAAATCCCAATGTCCCAAACTCCAAATCCTGAAGCCTAAACCCTTAAACCCTCAAAGCCCACGCCCTTGAAGCAATTCTCCGAAACCGGAACTCAAAAACTATACCAAAGGTTGACAATGTATATTTTCCCTAGTTTAGATTGAATATTTGAGGTCGTGCAGGACGCTGTCCACCAGCAGTATCGACTGGGCTTTCGACTCAGACATGTTAGAGGTCGCAGCAGGGGCAGCTGCCGCCTGTCAGGCTTGTGCAAAAGCGGTTTAGGGTTTAGGGTTTAGGATTCCAAGGCTCCTAGTCACTGAATGTAGGGCCGCCGCTACCGCTGCCGCTGTTGCTACTGCATGGGCAACAACGGCGACTGCCACATGACTACAGTACTACACGGCTACGATACACCACCACCACCACCACCACCACGACGATGACTGACAGTACTCCTACGACGGCGACAAAGGCGACGACTGCTACCGCTAGAACGACGATAACGACGATGTACATACTTCTGCACATATGATCGTGGGGTTGCGCCGTAGTCGGTTTAAGGATTGCAGTTCTGCCGCTTGCAATGTGCTAGGACCGATGAAGAGCGATCCCGCATGCGAAATCCATTCTTCGCAGCCAATCCTCGCGCAGGCCCCCGCACCCTGCATATCGATACCTGCCTCCTGGTCCAGCACCAGAGCATGGTGGGCCGACAGAGTGGTGCCACATATTCTACAGACCCGCATAGAACCTTTGTGCCCCCGCACGCTTCGACCGCGAGGAACGAGCACGGATGTTATGATCCGTGCCCCGCCGGCGCTTCCCCAATCCTCCAGCAAGGCGCTGCTAGCCGAAAGCCTAGCCATGCGCGACTGCAGAGAACCGAACTTCGGGTTCAGCTCCGGAAATGCAAGCAAGCTCATCACCCCCGTTGCTGAGGATAACCGCGCCCCCCCCTGCGCCAACCTTGAAACCCCACACTGCCACCCTAAACGAATAACTTTACATCCCAAGATGGAACTTTGAAACTACCTCTTAGACCCTACGACCAATACGCGTTTGAGCGTTGGGGAAAATGCATTTCCTTCAACTTACCCCTACAGCCGCACTATGACATTCCCCCAAGATGCTCTGCCTCTTAAGGTCGAAAAGAAAAATGTTTTAGGGTTTATGGTTTAGGGTTTTGGGGAATATCGCGACACGTCCACACAGTCCTCGCGCATGCTTACATGACTAGAGAACATGGACATGCACATACCCTAAACCCCTACGCCCTAAACCCCTAAACCCCTAACCCCTAAACCCTAAACCCCTAAACCCTAAATCCCTAAGCCCCTAAACCCTAAACCCACAAGGAGCACCTATGCTCAGGTCGCAAGACTTTTTCATCTTGGTATCGGGCCTTGACCCAAAGCACTTCTAGCCTGAACTCCGAGACCCCCAAAGACCCTGAACTACGGAACCTGGGCTTAGGTTTGAGGGCTTAGGGTTAAGGGGTTTAGGATTTAGGGGTTTAGGGTTTAGGGGTTTAGGGGTTGCACAGGGGTTTAGGGTTTGGGGGTTTAGGGGTTTAGGGTTTGGGGGTTTAGGGGCCAGCTAGGGAAGGAAGGAATCTCTTTGCCTTCTATGGAACCTGATAGTCACTGCTTCATACCCCACCCAAAGCCAACAGGTCTTAAGCTCAGCCCGAAACCAAATCCGAAAACCCCAAACCCTAAACCCTAAACCCTAGCCATGTCAGTGCACCTTCGGGGAGACGACCTGGATCACCGGTGGAACAGGCGATCGTGGGGGGTTTTTGTACAGGCCAGGGGCTACTGCTTGGGAAGTTCGGGGCTTGCGGCTTTGAGGGTTTAGGGGTTTGGGGGTTTAGGGGTTAGGGTTTAGGGTGGGGTCCTGAATACTTGGGCTCCGCTGGGAAACTCTGCTTTTTCTGGTTTGGGCCTGGGCAGCGAGGAGAGAGTCTCCTGCAGCCCTCGTCGCAGACTCGAAGAGGGAGACCCCCACCTGGGCCCTCAGCCCTAGACCTGGACAGCTAGACCTGAAACCCCAAGTCCTAAACCGATCTCGGGCTTGAACGTGCAACCCAGACCGCTTATTTCGGGAGTCTCTTATCGAGGGTGCTTCCGTGAGTCTATTTTTTTTCAGCTCCGGAGAGAATGTAGGGCACAGAGATCCGGCCATTTTGGATCAAAGCTGTGCCGTTTGAGAACCGAAGGCTTCATGGCTAAAGTCTTGGGGGGGCTTCGACTTTGAAGCACTGCGGACTCACCTTTCCTAGCTTTGAATGCAACTCCCAAGAGCCTTGGAATGACCAGCGGGTGCTTGTATCAAAGCCTTCCATTTGGGGACCTAGGGCCTAGAGACTCCAAGACCTGGAATGAGGAGTATATACTCCTTAAGCCGCAGATGAATCATAATATACTGGTATTGAACGCCCTTACCACTCTCCATGAAGAGCACCAAACATCTGTGCAGACTGTCGGCCCTATGCCTCGGCGTACAGCCACTTTCCAACAGCAACTTGGGAACGAAGGCTTTGAGCTCTGCTAGGCTTGGTGTTTCGACTTCGGGATGAGTTTAGGGTTTAGGGTTTTCGGGTCTAGGGTTTAGGGGTTTTAGGGGTTTTAGGGTTTAGGGTTTTAGGGTTTAGGGTTTTAGGGTTTTTAGGGTTTCGGGCTTTGGGATGTCTGCACGTGCACACGACAACCGTAGATTCTGGGCATGTCCGGCATTCCCAGATCCCCTCAGACACGAATAGCTCAAGCTTCCCTTCCCATTCTGCCGTTCCTTCCGTGAGCCACGCAAAACAACCCAGACAGAAAGGCCTGGTTCTTTTAATCAAATCCTTTCTGTTCTCCTTTAGTGAGAAACCGTTGGTTCAATTAGCTTTCAGGCTGAAACCGATTCCTCAAAAACATTCAAGGGCCCTATATGCTGCAGGAACCAAAGCCACAATGCAGGAGGTCCCGGTGATCATGCATTGCCTCGATATTGTGTCGAACCTCTCAGGTTCTGTGAAGAACATCCATCACTGTTGGGATCTGGGGTTTAGGGTGTCTATAGTATACTATATTAGACTATATTATACTATAGTATACTATACTAAACTATATTATACGATAGTATACTATACTAGTTTAGGTCCTTAGGGTTCAGGGTTTAGGGATTCTCAAACCCGATGCGGCCGAGGGACCACTGCCGGCGCAGCGAAAGTGGGAGGTGGCGGTGGCCCACTATGCGTCACAACGCCGGGATGGGCGAGAACGACACCTGCGGCTCACCACTGACTCAATAGGAGCCAACCTACCACCTGAAATCCTAAACCCCCAGCCGAACCCTGATCCCAAGCACACAAACCGAAAGCCAGTAGATAGATGCCATGGAAAACAAACCCTACGCCCGCCAAGATTGAGATGTGGGTGGTCGGGTGGGGCAGCAGCATTGAATATCAACACGCCAGGAGACAAGCCTTGTCGGGGCGGTCATTGGCCGACCCCAAACCTCTGCCCCGAAAGCCCCCAAGCCTAAGCCCTTCAGCCTGAAATCCTTAAGCCCTACACCCCTGCAGAGCCATTCCACCTGGTGCCCCGGGCGCGGCTCCTGGAGCCTGTTGGTTGAGGCCCCGTGGTTGAGGTGTTCTCAGGGCTTTTCGGTCTATTAGGGACGAGTTCAGGGCTTTACATGGCAGTGCCGAAGCTACAAACTGGCGACGAGAAACCTGGGGTTAAGGCCCTGCACATTTGCACAGGCATGCAAAGCTATGCGCAGCCTGCACAGTACTACATCTCTGGTAGCGGACTTGATCATGCTCTTCATACGGCTCCTGCATACCGTGGGCTCCTAACAACGAAAGCCGATGCCCTCAGGTATGGGCTTACCTTTTTTCTGGCCTCTGCCTCCTAATGTCGCAATGAGCGCCTTCAGCTCAAGTCTACGCAGGGATGCGTGAGGAGGCCTGCTTGCTAGCATAACCGCGGTAACCCCTGAGCCTAGAAGCTAACATGAGGTGAAAGAGCAGGAAGGACTACTCTTCACGATTTTGTTTTTAAGGATTTTGTGTAAATTACAAACCCATAGCATCAGACCCCAGACCTCGCTCTGGAGCCGTACATCGGAGCCTTTTTCCCCAAACCCCAAACCCACCAAGCCCACACTTACCAGAGGCATTGTTGTGTGTGTGTGTGTGGGTGTGGGTGTTTTGTTGACTCCTCCTAAAGGTCTTGACCTGAAGCTCTGCACCTTGAAAATCTCGGCAAGGTTGGAAAACTCTCCAACTCCTGAAGCATTCACTTCGGGTCGAAGGCCTTGGGGTGCAGGATGTAAGGTTTAGGACTCGAAATCTCCTAAACCCTACACACTTTATAAACCTGAGCCCTGAACCCCGAAACCCCCGATCCTCCTCGGTAGGCTCTTGTTCAGCGCGTTTGCTTTAAGTCACCATCATCTGGAAGCCCCAGTGTTCAGTGTAGATCCCCCCCAAAAAATGGCAGCCTAAACCCAAATTCCTCCGCCAGAACGCAGTTGACAGCGACCCAAAAGGCCCAAGCCGGGCGCCCGGCCAGACTTTGGGGCGGTGGGCCGTAGTGTGCCTGCCGGTCTGGGGTTTCAGAATAGGGTTCTTGCATGGAGGGTTTTTTTGGTATCGAAACCAACTGCGTAGTGCGAATGACCCTAAACCCTAAATCCTAATTTGGGGCTTCGGGAATTTGGGTTCAGGGGATTTCGGGGTTTAGGCTCAGGATCCCTGGGGTCTCGAATTTCAGGCTTCGGGTCACTGGGGTTTGGGGTTTAGGACTTGGGCCGATTCAGCTTCCGTGTAGGGACGCGGAAGACCGCCTAAACCCTAAACCCTAAACCCCAAACCCTAAAGCCTACACCAGTAGAGGCTTCAGTGGGTGTGCGAGCCGAGGGGTCAACTTGGAGCATCGTGTGCTGGAGAGGGTGACCAGAGCTCTTGGGTAATGTAGGGGCCTTAATAATTAGAATAGGGTTTTGGGGGTTCCTTAGTATTGTAATTACAGTATAATTGGGCCCCAAAACCCTATTCTAATTATTAAGGCCTCTATATTAGGTGCAGGCCTTGCTCCAGAAACAGTCAGAGTTCGAGGTTTTGGTCACTCCATACCCCAAGCCGTCCTCCCTACGGTCTCAAGTCCTGGCATGAGACAAACCGGACACTCCGAGAAGCCCAGAAGCTATCTGTAGACCTGGCTAAAACAAGGCCCCAGGAATTTTCGGGAGTTTAGCCCAAGTATGTCGAAGACTTGAGTAAGTCTAAGGCTAAGGATCAAGCTTCGTCTGAACCCGGAAGAGGACCCTACTGTCGTCTGCATGACTTCATCTTGACCATGGAACCCTTTGGCTGTGAGACTGTTGGGGGTCACAAGAAAAAGACGGGATTCGGAGATCACCCGTCGGTGGCTGCGTGCCCTTGGCTGCAGCGGTAGGGACGTGTGTGCCCTGCTTCACAGAACGAGCATGCTTGGTGGGTTCGGTCTGACGCCGCTTCAAGGATCTACAGCGAACGCGTTGCGTTGCGGACACAGGCGGCACGGACATCTTGGCCCATGCTTGCAGTTCACCTGATTTCGGGGAGCTTGAGCATGGCGGCAGGAGCATTTCGGTTCCGTCTCAGGCGGAAGCGATTGCCGAGTAGGTGGGACTCACTTCCATCTCTGTCTCCGTGTCGGTCTCGGTCTGGGTCTCGGTCTCGGTCTCTCTCTCTCTCTCTCTCTCTCTCTCTCTCTCTCTCTGCTGTCTCTGTCTGTGTCTCTGTCTCTGTCTCCGTCTCTCTCTCTCTGTCTCTGTCTCCGTCTCTGTTTGGCTCTCTCTCTTTCTCTGTCTTGCTCTCTCTTCCTCTCTTTATATCTCTCTCACCCTCTCTCTCTCTCTCTCTCTCTCTCTCTCTCTCACTCCCTCAGTCTTTCTCATTCTCTCTCTGCAGCGCTGTTGCTTTGTTTGTGTGTGTGTGTGTGTGTGTGGGTGGTTGTGCGGGGTTTGCATGTATCTCTGCATCTCTGCATTCGTACATGTTTACACATCTAGCTCCTATGGGTATCTTGACAGTAACACCTTGATGTATGTGTGTATACATGTACATACATACATACATACATACATACATACATACATACAATACCATACATACAATACCATACCATACCATAAGATACCATACCTACATACATACGTACATACACACATACACACATACATACCTACATACCTACCTACCTACCTACCTACCTACCTACATACATACATACATACATACATACCTTCTTACTTACATGTGTGTGTATATATATATATGTGTGTCTATACATATACATATGTATATATATAAACACTATATAAATAGCATTTATATAGTGTATATATATATATATACGTATAGTGTGTATATATATATAGAGTATACACACACACATATATATATATATGTGTATATATATATGTATCTATATATAT
>CAJNJA010095430.1:1780-19163 GCA_905231915.1 Symbiodinium necroappetens
GACTGCTATAGGGGACCTTAAGGGACCATCATAGGGATCCATTCCCCCATTCCCTGCTAAGAACCAGGGAGTTTTGTTGCTTGGGCGTTGGGGTGGGTTTTGGTGGCTTCGGGGCTCAAGGCTTCGGGATTCAAGGATGAGGGACCTTTGCCTGCTTTCTGTATGGTTCCTTGTCTGTTTAATCTTGACCCTTTTGCATCCGGGCTTGTTACGTCGGCCGGGAAGGTGGCAGGCAGCAACAGAATCGCGCCAAGCTTGTTTAATCTTGACCCTAAACCCTAAACCCCTAAACTTTCGCTCGGATTGTCTGCTGACTGCTTGCATAAACCCCTAAGCCCTATAACCCCTAACCCCTAAACCTTCCGGTGGCTGCGGGCAGATTCAGGGACCTCTGATCCGACAAAGCATAGAGCCGTAGTCTTAAGGCTCTAGCAACAAAAAACGACTGCATGTGCTTAAGCAAAGCCCATTTCGCCAAAAGGTCAACCTAGAACCCTAGCTCCTATTATAAAGCTACAGCCCTAAGGTGTTGGAAGTTCAGGCCAACTCCCTCGCCATCATGATATATAGGCCGAGCCACTTGTTGCTTTTAGGTACGCTGCCTCGCCAAGAAGCAGCAACAATGGAAATCACACCACGGGAGGAAAGGGCTAGAAAATGTGGGCGGGTGTCTAAATCAACGTCCCTGCTTGGATCACCAAACGAGGATCCTAGATGGGACCCAGTTGAGAGAGTTACCAATGTGTGTCACACCAACTTCTTCGAGCTCCCTTCTGGTTCCCCAACACTTGGAGGTGAAACCTCTGGCAACCAGAAGTCACTATAAGACCTTCGGACATGAACCTACACTCATCCAAATCTGCTGTCCAATCCGGGGTCCGCTTTCCTAGATCCCTCGACCCAAAAACTCGAAAATCCTAAAGCTCTGAATCCTACCTTGAATGGAATCCTAAGCACAAAAACCCCAGAACCAAACACAGAAGCCAAAGGACGCATATACCTATAGGGGGGTGGGGTTGGGACTTGGGTGATTAGCACCGGGTTTCTGGGGCATGGAGCAGACTAGTGCGCCATGATCTAGCCCAGTCTAGTCCAGTCTAGTCTGACTACCAACATCTTCGAAGTGTTCAGACCTGAAGACTTAGGGTTTAGGGCTTTTAGGGTTTAGGGTGTAGGGTTTTATGGAGGGTTCCTGCAGGATTAAAGGGCCGGGTTTAGCGTGTCATCTTGGAACCTGCCGGAGACATCACCGGTTCTTTTGAGGTTCTTGGCCTGTCATTCAGTAACCGACTGTTGCGGGTTGTAGCCTAGGATCCTCCAATATCAAGAGCACCTGGGATTGCTGTGATGTAACCCCCTTAAACCCTAAACCCTAAGCCCTAAACCCTAAACCCCAAACCCTAAACCCTTAACCCTAAACCTGGGTTCCCGTAGTTTAGGGCGCAGGTCGCAGCTCGGACGCGCACGACTCCCTCTACCGGACCAACCCCTCCTTATGCCCACAAACAAGTCACATGCCGTCTGGCTTGGAATCATATGCTACAACATACTATACTAAAATCTACTGTACTATACCAACAACATACTATGATATACTAAAATCTACTATACTATACCATGGCTTACTTGGTGTGCGATGAGAGGGGCGGGGCGAGGCCAGCAAATCCGAAATCGAAAACAGCCAGGACCTCTCGAAGCCCATAGCCCCAGATCACCCTCAACCATACCTATGCTGAACTTGGGATCATTGCACAAAATACTACTAGTAGTTGGCTGTGTCATGAGGTTTATAATCTTTATAGAAGTACCCCTAAGTATAACCCAACATCACCTTCGACCCTACTTGTCGCCCTGGCCCAAGATACTTACCTTAAAGGAGTGTGGGACCGTGAACTCCTACTAAGGAGCCTAAAAGCAAGCATGATTCTTTGAGCAAGCCCCGACCCGAAACGCTACAACCCGAAGCCCCCCCGGAAACCAGGAAACCCCTAGTGGTTGGTTGTACTCAAGGCTTCCAAATCTCAGGGCTTAGGGTTCAGGTTTCTCTTTTTTGCACGGCCCTTTGCCACTCGGAGTTTTGGTGGAGGGTTCAGGGTTTAGGGCTTTGGGTTTCGACCCCAAATCGCTAAACGGCTCTGAAGCCATTCCACACCTCGGGAGCTACGATGGCCACCTCTGCGAAACCCACCCAGGCTCGAGTGCGAGCCTTGCTGCAAAGGGGATTCGGTGCAGTTTGGGGGGGGACGCCTGACAAGGTTTTGGTGTCTATTATAACATTTATAACCCTTCAACCCAAAAGCCTTAAGCCTAGACTCTAAACCCTTGGCCCCTAAACCCTTAAGCCTAAACAATAACTAAAGCCTAAACCCTAACACTTACATCAAGGAACCCTAGGGACGGTACGGCTAAAATCTCAGGGCCTTTATCTTGCAATCACTGGTGTCGTAAAGCTTAAAACTCTGCCGTGGTTGGTGGAGGTTTGGGTGTTTTCTGTCTTGATGGTGATATGCGGTCCAGGTGCCGGGGTGGTGCTTTGTCAAGTGGTCTTTTGGCTTTTCGGCTGGAGTTTTGAGGGTTTGGGTTTTCGGCTCTTGGGGTTTACCTACAGTCTCCATTGTAGCTCCTTTTTGGGGTTACCTTTTAGGATCCTTAATAGAGATTCGGTTAAACCAAGAGAAGGAACTACAATGGAGACTATAGGTAGTGCTTTGGGGTTTACCAGACGGGGCTTAGTTCTGGCTTCCCCGAGCCGCAACTCGGAGACTCGAAAGGAAGGTAGGATTTAGCTTGCGGTGTGATACGCATCATCCTAAACCCTAAACCCTAAACCCTACACCCTAAACCCTAACCCTAAACCGCAAGCCCTACACCCTAAACCCTAAACCGCAAACCCTACACCCTAAACACTAAACCCTAAACTGCAAACCCTACACCCTAAACCCTAAACCCAAACCATCATGAGACTGACTGGTAGTCTTAGGCCCATGGATTGCTGCACAAGTTCCTCCATGGAGACAGGTTGGAAAATTGAGGTTCCCCCAAAAGAGTGCGGACCCCAGCGGGGTTGCAAAGCCTGGTATAGCACAACTATTGAGACGGATAACAAAACATTGCAGTACTGATACTGACAAGACAATAACATGAAGACACATGAATCACAACAACATTAAGAGCAGCGACAATAAGAATAATGATTAAGAATAATAATGATAGTATTGATATCACTAATAATATTAATAGTAACAGAAATAGTAGTAATAAGAGGAATAACAAGTAATGGCAACACTAATAACTTCACTAATCATGACCACTTTAGCAATAATGTTGACCATAAACACACGAACAGTAATTGCAACAATAACGATAAAGACCATAGTACTCAACACATACAAAAAAACACACACAAACCCCCGCTGCCGCTCAGGAGGCGATATCGATGAAGCTCAGGATCATGCAAAAGCCTTGGGGTAGTTGGATTCTTGCGGTGTAAGGTTTTGGGTTTAGGCTGCAGGCTTCGGGAATTGCGTAGGGTAAAGCACTGCAAGAAGTACGCGTGTCGTAGCTGTCGCAGCTCCCCAGACCCCACCTCCCACCTCAAATTTCATATAGTATAGTAGGATCTTGCAAACTGGGAGGCCATAAGGGGACATTACCAATATCAGACATCTATCTCACTGAGGGCCGTCACGGCACCTGGAAATTGCTCCTCGGCACAACTCGGCAAGCACTGAGCTGCAATTCTGGTCGTCACGTGAGAAAGGGCTTTCGAAAGGTGTTCAGCAGAGGCCTTGTTAATAAGAACAGGGATTTGTGGAATTTTATACTGTATGCATCATACAGAGCACTACGGAATAACATTCCATCGGCATTGCGGCGAATGGGGTCTAGGAGGAGCCACGGGAAATCAAGACATTGAGCAGCAAAGCTTGCAGCTTCCGGAGGTCAGGCTTCCCCATAGGCTCCTTAGTAGTTCCTTTTTGGGAGTACCTTATAGGATTCTAAATATGAACCACAAAATCGAACTACCTAGGAGCCTATGGGTAAGGGCCTCAGCATCAAAGGTGCAACGGCTTGTAGGGTTTTTGGGGCCCAGGGTTCTTAGTGCAGGGCTTCGGGTGTAGGCTTAGAGGGCTCAGGGTCTATGTAGGGCTACATGCAGTGTAAGGCAGAGAGGGTTTGCGAGAAACCGCTGAGGGGTACGCAGCATAGCAACTGTAACCCTAAACCCTGAACCCAAAACCCTAAACCCAAAACCCAAAATCCAACACCCAAAACCCTAAACAGTACTGCGTACTTGACTCCGTGGCGGTGTTGGCCAAGGTTTGCAGCCAAGAGGCAGATCACCAGTGTCGATGCTGCCTGGCCCCTGCAGCATCGACGCTTAGGGTTAGGGTTTAGGGTTTAGGGTTTCATTAGGGTTTAGGCTTCAATTAGGGTTTAGGGTTTAGGGCTTAGGGTTTGGGGTTTAGGGCTTAGGGGTTTAGGGCTTAGGGTTTTGAGTCGAGAGCCCTGCATCCCCAACTCTTCACGCTTTCGAACCGGGGACAAGAGAACAGAAATGGCTGGAGGAACAGCCTACCCTAAACCCGAAATCTCAGTCAAGAAAACCTGTTGGGAGTTCTAATGTTGGCTTCAGGAAAGGCCCGCAGCCAACCCTTTCGAGCCTTCAGCTTTTCGAAGTCAAGCTTACGATTCTCAAGGGTGGGGTGGTAAGATTCGGGGTTTTGGGGTTTAGGGCTCAAAAAGTTAGTTCAGCAGCCAAGACTGACACTGCTACGACATCCCTCGTGATTTGAGGGTTCGAAAAAGTGCGCACTACAAGACGCAGGTATGATAAATCAAGGTAGCTCCATCCTGGACGCAGAACTCTACTTCAGACTAGCATGGTCCCGCGGTCTTTCTTCGGCTGTCCATGAATCTATCTATCTTCTACACCTATCTACCTGTCCACCTGTCTATCTGTTTATCTATCTATCGTCCTACCTCCTCTATCCATATGCACGTAAAACAAGACCTACTGTAGGGGCCTTAATAATTAGAATCAGGCTATTGGGATAATTAGAACAAGGACCTCCCCCAACAAACAGTATTGATGGTACTTATTTAGGCTCCTATAGTACAAAAAATTAGTATTGGTACTTATTTGGGCTCCTATAGCACACTACCCGTCCCGGGATTTCATGCTGCCCCGGCCTCAAATGCCCTGAGCAGTAGAAATCCATCGCACTTTTCGACCTGAGCCTGGCTCAGCAGGGAAAATGAGTCTTATAGGGCTCAGACAGGGTTTAGAGGGTTCAGGGTTTTGGGGTTTAAGGGTTTAGGAGGTTTAGGGCTCAGGCCTTTTTAGGGTTTAGGGTTTAGGGCTTAGGGGGATATGGGGGTTTAAGGTTTAGGGGTTAGAGGGTTGAGGGCTTAGGGATTTAGGGTCCTAAACCTAAACCCTAAACCCTAAACCCAAAGCTCTCCGTCGAGGCTTGCCTTAAAGGCTTTCTGGCCATAAAGGTTCCTCGGCCAGAAAAGTCTTTGTGTTGCCACTCGGTTCTTCGGACCCCCTGTATTCAACAGCCACCCCTGAGGCTGCGAGCCCCAAAAATTCGCGAGCAAGCCCGAAACCCTAAGCCCTAAACCATAAACCGTGGCAGAGTTCAATACCAAAAAACAAACACCCAGGAAAACCAAAAAACGCCAGCGCCCAACACAAAGCTGGACGTAAACTTGGAACATTTCTCACCGAACAGATAGCGCAACAGGCACAGCAGCAGAAAACGCTCCACTCCCTGGGCATGGAGGGCCTCAAAGTGGAAACCATGAGCATGAGCAGCCCTAAACCCTAAACCCCAAACCCCTAAACCCTAAACCCCTAAAGCCCTAAAACCCTAAAACCCTAAACCCCAAAACCCTCAACCCCTAACCCCGGGCCTCAACGTGGAAACCATGAGCAGGCCACACAGCGGAACCATGTGGAGCACCTGGCGCACCTCCAAGGTTCCCAGAGAGAACCCACGACTCCCTTTAATTTAAGGAATATAGACTTTAAATCGTACTTATTAACTGAGGAATATAGACTTTAAATCATAATTGTTAAGGGGCCCTTCTGATTTAAAGGAAATATATTCCTTAATATCATAATATTCGGGCCCTTAAATAATTTAAGGCAGAAAATCCTTTAATTCAGGGGGTATTGGGTTCTCTGGGTTGCGGGGGATAGGATCTCACAAATGCCGCCTAAACCCTGTATGCGCCCTAAACTGGTTTGCAGCCCCTGAATCTTGGCTTGGCCTTATACCCCTAAACTTTAGGCCCTAAACCCTAAATCCTAAGCCCTAAGCCCTAAACCCTAAACCCCTATTCATACCCCTACCCTAAACCCTAAACCCTAAACCCTAAACCAGCCCTGAACCCTGAACCCTAAACCCTAAACCCTATTCATGCCCCTACCCTAAACCCTAAACCCTAAACCAGCCCTGAACCCTGAACCCTAAACCCTACTCGGCATCCATGAAGGGTATCCGCTGCCCAGGGTTTGGGGTCTCGGGCTTAGGGCGTTTAGGGACTCCAGAGTAAGATGCAGAAGGTCTTACGATGGGTCTTCTAGGCTCCCCCATGGGAACCCTAGACGCAGACCCCACCTCCCTGAAACCTAAAGCATCGGTTAAACCCTCGAGCCCCTCAGGTAAACCTCACAGGCTTTAGGACTTAGGGCTTTCGGGTATACATCCCTACAAACCCCGGTAGACTAGAACCCAATAGACGCCCATAAACCACCGTGAGCCCCGAAGCCCCCTAAACCCTAAACCCTAAAGCCTAAACCGGATTGGGCTGAGGTGCATCACCAGACCACAAAGCTGAGCAAAGCATGAGGGCAGCAGGAACCTCAGAGCGCCTAAGGGGGTTTAGGGTTTAGGGTTTAGGGTTTGTTTAGGGTTTAGGGTTCAGTTTTTGTGCCATGGCAATTTTTTCCGTCTCGCAAGATTCAGGGTTAAGGTTTACGCTATCACAGGGTTTAGGGCATGGTTTTAGGGATTCAGGAAGCACCAGTAAGGTTTCGGGACTTAGGCTCTCGGGGGCTCATGTGGCCCTAGGTCGGCAAAAGGAGAGAACTACTTCCCAACTTGGGGCCTGCTCGCGTTCACAAAGGCAAGACTAAGATGGGGGCGTTTCCGAAAATAGGGGACCCTAATATAGTACCCTAAAAAGTAGGATCCTTATTCTCTAAGGACCCCAAAAATAAGGTAGCCCTCATTTTCGGAAAGTCCCATGTATTGGTTTGGGTTTTGAAAGTTGAAGGTGCTTCCGGGATGTAGGCACTTGGCTTCAGAAGGCTTTGCAGGCATTTTTTTCGGGGCACAGCCTTCTTTCGAGTTTCATGGACTCTCGTGTTTCATGTAGGGACTGTGCAACGGATTGGGGCTACATAGCGTTCGGGCCTCAGGCTGCTCTGGGGCGTAATTAAGGTGCTTATACGGCTTTAATTCGGGGCTTCTGTAGCCTGCAAACACCAGCAAATCAGTCTCCAGAACCTGATATCCTTTCCGAGTTCCTTGAGACAGCAGAAATTTGCCGGGTTGAGGGTTTAGGTTAGTTTGACCTTTAAACCTCCCGAGCGCCAGTAGTTGCTGGACCCACCTGGAAGCGTGGCTGTCGTCTTGTAAAAACGAAAAACGCCGAATACATTGCCAACTAATAACGCGAGAACTCCCACTGTGCCACCGCTGTGATAGTAAAACCCGACGGACCCAATCAACCCCTGCTTGTCCAAAACCCGAGAGTATAAGGGAAGCTTGAAGTGTTGGTTGCTAAGGACCCCCTAAACCCTAAACCAATGAACTATGCGCCCTACGTCTCTAACTATTGCTGCGATTGCTGCCGAGATGCCACTTAAGCGGTCAGAGCAAGCCACTGAACCCTCAAGACAACGCCAGCAAAATCTAAACCGGACGCAAGGCCTGACTAACTTGTGCACAAAAACTACAATGTAGACATTTAATTGATATCTATAAAGCCCATGGATTCAGGAACGCAAATTTCAAAACAAGCATACCACTAAACAAACTACTTACACTCTCCCATGGCTAGGATGCTCTAATACAAGTATCCAAAAACAGGAGCTCGGACACCCAAACCTTCAACTGAAACCCCGAAAACCCTAAAACTAAATGCCACATCCTTAAACCCTGGAGCATAGCATGGTAGACTCTGACTTTGAAGCCTCTCTCTCTGCATATCTACTTTCATATATACACAAGTCGGGACCTGTAGGTATGTGTATGTTACTGTATGTATGTGTATGTATGTATGCATGCATGCATGCATGCATGCATGTCTGTATGTATGTATGTCGGTACGCGCGTAGGTGCACAAGCATGTCTATCTGCATGTATGTGTCTATGTGTGTATGTATGTATGTATGTATGTATGTATGTATGTATGTATGTATGTATGCATGTATGTATGTATGCATGTATGTAGGTGCGTGCGTAGGTGTACATGTATGTCCATCTGTGTGTATGTATGCGTATGAGCGTATGAGTGTCTGTGTGTCTGTGTGTCGGCGTATGTGTATGCTGTATGTGTATCTTGGGTTTGTGTGCATGTGCGTGCATGCGTGCGTGTCTCTATGTGTGGGTGTGTGTGTGTCTGTCTGTGTGCATGTGTACCTGCACTTCTGTATACGTGTGGAATAATTCTCGCATTCGTTGCATATAGGAGCTGACGGCGCCTCCACCAACAAGATATGGGTTGGAACTAAACTTTGCCCAACCATCGCAACTTGTGAAGAGGGGCAAGAAGGACCAAGTGCAGATGTCTCATTTTCTGGTGCATCCAGAGAGGGGACGGCATGGCTTCCGCGAACCACGCCGACGTGAAGAACCGCCAAGGATAGCATTGGCGTCCCACTCATAAAATTGCTTTAATCAACTCGAATAAAATTCCAATAAGGGTTTCTAGAAGTAAGGGCTACTACTGGGGTTTCTACAGCATTTGCATCGTGATAAAAAAGGAACCACATAAAACTTGGCAATAGCTCAGGCGTCTAAAGTAAACCCTCCAGACCCCCAGGCAGGACGAAGTGCCGATACTGCTTGGCTGTTGCGGGGTCCCAAGCGGGTTACGCTTTGGGTTTGAAGAAGCCAACCCGTTCTGAATGAAGCTTGCAGAACTTGTAAGTAGGAACTTTTTATTGGCCCCTGCCGCCTACCCTGGTAAACTGTGATAACCTACCTGCACTAAAACACTAAAGCTGCGGAGAAGCGTGCAGACACATCGCATCTGGCAAAGGGATGGCTAGATCAAAATGTAGAATATGATGTATTACTAAGTCTACTAAGTCGTAGTACCAAGCAGGGCATAAGCGGCCCCTGTTCAAGCTTTATGACAAGCAACGGCAGAGCTTCATGCATTGCAGGGGACTAGTGGGGGGCGTCTTCTGGGCAAAACCCGCAGCCTATGTCGGAGTGCCGGTGATATAGAGGCTTAATTTCATTGTTGGAAAGAGGGTTTTGATGCCATGTTACAATATACTCATGACAACGACCGTAACGAATAGTTACTATCGGTAAGGCTTCGATAATACTCTCACGCTGTCCACAACTCCCGCTACGGATCTGTGTTGGATGTAGGCCATCCACATGTGAGAGAAATCCGACCCTCGATAACACGTAGAGAGCACCCTGCGACTCGTAGGGGATGAAGCATCGAGTTCTGATGACTACGAAGACGACGAGGTCACCATGATGGTTGTCACAATGATGCTCTGCAGAAAACTCTTACTGGTAGTGAGATTCATCCTCTGGTCAGGAAGTTTGAGAATGCAGTTTCCGGTTAAGGGTCCGGGCTCACTGTTAACAACTTCCGTATCCAGGCGGGCTCTGGCTCTGTGCAGTATTACCCCTGCCCTCATGTCTTGATGTGGGGGTAAAGAAGGTCGAAGTCTAAGCATCAGTTGGACGTCTACATATATCTATTCTATGATGTGCCCCCGAAACCGTCTTCTGAATCATTAAAGCCCCGTTCTCTTCCAGCCCCCACGTCCGGCATGGGCCGTCCCAAGACTTGCAAGGAAACCTCTGAGAGCGCAGTCTGGATTCCTAGAGAGGCCACTGCCCGTGATTCGTAAGCCCAGAAGGAGCAGTAACAACAATTCCGTGGAGCACCTTTCTGGGATACATCTGGAATAACTTTTAAGTTCCAGTTCTTTGGGACCTTTGATACTGCCCCCACTCAGTAACAGTTGAGTAACAATCATACTATGGATATTTCAGGCCCTGAATAGTAGCCCTATTATATAGACTGTTACTGTATGAGGGCAGTACCCAACCGCTACCCTATGTATATATTTCTTCAGCACCAACTGATGGAGGTTTGGGTCTGATCCACAAACAAGGCCCAGAAGGCACTAGGAGGACCTAACTCTTCGAATAGGACTTTTTTTTGGGGCAGACGCCGGGGGTTTGACATGTCTCATCGCATGATTTTCTACTGACTACATGGCACAAGGACATTTATGATCATTTCATCACTTAATTTAGCTGAAAACCCAAAGCCTAAGCCCTGAACCCTAATAACATGTGCATGCACAAGCCTGTGAGAAGCATGAAGGCATGACCGTCCGCACAGTCCGGATCCTCGGCTTTAGCTTGGGTAAGGGTCCCTCACTCATCTATAGGGGTTGGAACTGTTAGCGATGTCATTCCCGTACAGTCCCTATATAGCTATGCTTTACTCAGTCTATCCCGAAACTCTGTTCTATTCTGATCATCAAGGCCCTACATACATTGCAGCTCAAGGGCTCTAAAGATAAAGCCCTCCAACCCTAATGACCCCAGCCCTGCCGCATGACACATCTGATACCGAGGCCTTCATGCTGGAATAGCCCTTTGTTGGGTATCTTGAGCTGAGTTTAGACCTACTTATGTAGGGGCTATTCGGGGAACCCTAAACCCTAAACCCTGGTAGTACACTATCTATGCAAGACCCTGAAGCCCTTGAGCCCTTCTAGGCCCTATCACCTACTAACCCGCTGTAAAACTCTAAGACCCTACACCGACTAAAGACTCAGGGCTCCCTGAAGAGCCACTAATGCAAACCATGCCCATTGCTCATCAATCGACGGGGCAACCCTAAACCCTAAACCAAAAACCTAAACCCTAGCTAAACCCAAAGTGCTGCACCCCAAAGGATGAGCCTCTGGGTCAGTGAGTCAGACACTGCTTAGGGGAGCTATGCTAAAGTTTGATGTCAATAGGCCAGGCCCTCCGAAACCCGAGATTCGAGAGCCCAGCATGTGCCAAGAGTTTAGGTCGTCGCAACATGGGTGTAGGGATTTAGGGTTTAGGGTTTATGCCCTCCAACTCCCCGGAACTCACTCCTGCCTCTTCGATGTAGCAGGCCCAGCCGTCAGAAAAGGCGGACAACACCTGGCGAGAAGGCGTCAGGGGTTTAGGGTCAAGGCTTTCGGGTGCTGGCTATTGGGTTCCTGGTCCAAGTACCGTCTGGGATCGGGGGCACCATAAGCACCATCAGTTATGTTATAGTTATATTATACTTATATTTCAATTATATCATAGGTATATTAGTAATTAGAGTGATATTACGAGTCTCAAACTTAGACGAAGACTAAGTGACTCAGGGCACAAAAGCTAAGAGTGCCTTTCGGCTTGGGGTGTTTGAAAAAAAGGCTTTTGGAGGGGCAACCTCTCAATCCCTGTCCCCAGACGAATTTAGGATTGAGAGTATGAAGGTTGCGACGTTTGAACGATTCTACTCCAAGGCCAGGCTTACTAGGGACATGAAGTCCGAACTGGAAAAAACTACATCCGATTGCAATCGCCGCGTAAGTAGATTCCTGATTCCTTTGCATCTGGGGTCTGGGGCAAGGGTCCAAGTGACGTGGGCCTATGGTTCATGAGCCAATAATTAAGGCTAGGTCTTTCGGCAAGCTCTCGGAAGAGAAGCTAGACTCTACATAGCGCGATGTGCAACCTCGACCGGTGAACACGACTGCAAAAGACTCGGACCTCGAAGATGGCTAAGGGTCGTTTCCCTTTCAGCCCTTTTGCATCCAGGCCTATTGCGACTGCCTAAACCCCTAAACCCTAAGCCTTGTTTCGACTGCAATGCCGTGGTCGACTTTGGTGCTACGACTACGTACTTCTCGGACCATCACGGATTTCTCGGAAAGAGGAAAGGACTGCTCTCGCTACAAAATTCCACAAGAAGTGCTTTGGTTTAGGGTTTGGTTTCAGAAGCACAACTTCAGGGAAGCACTCGCAAGTCACCCTGGCCTGCTGGAACGACATGCCTGAGCGCTCTTTACAAGCTGAAGGGCTTCCGCTTGAATGTTTGCATGGCGTGCAAGGCTCCAAGCAAGCTAACCATGCAACACAAAGCTTTATAGGCAACTTTAATTGGGCTCTTCGGGCCAGCGGTGTAAGGTAAGTACTCTGGCCTTCAAGCAGTCAGACGAAAACGGGTGCCAGTACTCGGCCAAGGTATACATGATGTAGGTGCCTTGAAACCCTAAACTCGAAACCCTAAACCCTAAACCCTGACCTTTATGGCTCGGGTGACATGGAGAGATATAGCCACGGATGCAGTGAGAAGCGTGGGATGTCCTCGTGCCCTCGGCGCACATCGTTTCCAGTCCGCAGGAGAACAAGCTCCCTGAAGGTGGCAATGCAAGCAAGTCATGGCAGCATTTGAGTCGATTGGGGTTTAGGGTTTACCCATAGGCTCCTTAGTAGTTCCTTTTGTGGTTGGTATTTAGGATTCTATAAGGTAATCCCAAAAAGGAACTACTACGGAGCCTATGGGTAGGGCCGTAGGGCAGTCGGTAGGCGGTTAAAACAGTTGGCGCAATGCATCAACATAAATGTCTTAGGACAAGAAGGTAGTCCAGGTTGTAGTTCCGAAACATATGGTCGTATTCGGGAGCCACGGAACGCTGCTTCTGACAATCACCCAAGTACTTCTTCATGACTTACACCTCCTGACACCTCAGCCTATTCTGAGAAATGTCGGGCATGAAGCCCTAAACCCTAAACCCTAAACCCTAAACGCTAAGAGTTGCAACCGAGGAGCCTTGCTTGCTGCCAAAACCCGGCATCACAAGCAGCGGCATGTATGCAAAGGAAACCTGGAGCATCCAGGCTGCGGCGCTGAAACGGGGGGGGTCAAAGGGGTTTTTTTTCCCTCTCGCATAGCAAAGGAACAAAGCCCACAAGCGAGGTAGTTCGAGGAGTACTCCAAGACAAGCCTACAATGTTGAAAGGAATGCAGGTCCCGACTAGCCCATAAATGAACCCATCAGTGGACCAACACTCAGATTCAACATCACAGGTAGCAGGCAGATCACGTCAAAGGGGTTTAGGATTTAGGGCTTAGGGGTTTAGGGGTTTAGGGGTTTAGGGTTTGAGGGGTTGAGGGGTTGAGGGGTTTAGGGGTTTAGGGTTTAGGCTCAGACCAAAGTTTCATATGGTCTCAGGGATGAAAGCATTGAAGAAAGCTATGACTGTCACGAGGTTCGGCATCAGAACGGCTGCATGCTGAAGAGCCCTGGGCACCGATATGTTCGGTGATCAATGCCGCTCTTCGCCGCCCTAAACCCTAAACGCCTAAACCCTAAGCCCTAAACCCCTAAACCCTAAACCCAGGAGTTGGTGATCCAATACATGTCAAAAGGGTGTTCATAAGATTTTGTTGAAGCTACAAGGGTTCCCCTGCTTGATGGGTTTGAAAACCCTAAACCCCTAAACCCCTAAACCCTAAACCCCTAAACCCCTAAACCCCTAAACCCCAAAGCCCTAAACCCTAAACCCAGGAGTTTGAACATTCAGCCCCGCCAGACTCCAGGGATCTGCGAAGGCAACTCGTTTCAATCGGCCGGCGAATCCGAAAACCCAAACTGTAGCCGAAAGGACCTCTAGCCTTTTTGGGTGCCTTTGTTGTGGTTTCTATATGGGTAGTTCTCTAAATTAGGATCCCTTTTAGGGTCGTCTTGGGGGTGCCTTCATTATTGTGGTTTCGGTATACAGTCCCTTTATAAAAGGTAGGTCTATTGGACCAGAGGTAAACCCTACGGTTGATGATATAAATCCTGCATTATCCATAAGAAGGAATATACCATAACTCCCATATTTTGGGGGTCCTTATAAGGCAATGCAGGATTCATATCATTTAATACTAAACCCTAGTCACCCTAGTCTTTTGGACCAGAGGTAAACCCTATCACTCCCCTTGCGGCCTCACGCTTACAGGAACCTGGCGAAGGTCTGACATGTGAGCTCTGAGTTCTTTCCATGTGGGCAAAAGCCCCAAAACCGAGGTTTAGTTTAGGGCTTAGGGCTTATAGGGTTTAGGGTGGGGGGGTTTAGGGTTTATAGGGTTTAAGGTTGGAGGTTTAGGGCTTAGGGCTTATAGGGTTTAGGGTTGCGGGTTTAGGGTTGAACACTGCACTTAAAGCTGAGTCTGCAGCCACAAACTGCCAAATTGATACCCACTGCGTGAGGTACCTCACAGAGCACAGGGTTCGTCGCAGTCTGTTCAAGCACACAAAACAAAGGAATGCTACGTATGTGCATACCACTGCTGCTTTCGAGCAATGGCTGGTGATGGTGAAAGCCGGCTCTACTGACTTTGCCATGTATGCTTCAACAGCATCTTGGCTCGAAGCTCTTTGTCTGCAGCGGACAGGCAAGTCCAAAGGAACTTCATCTCTTAAGATAACTACTGTTACCTTCATCTCGGCTGAGTGGGCCACCACACATCGAGGTGGATGTCCTCGAAGGTGGCCTCTTTGTAGCAACTAGACCTTGGCCAAAACTGGACTGTCACTGCCGGCGGAACTTCCGCATGCTGGGTTTGGCGGTCATGGTTTTCGTGATTCTGCAGCTCATGTCAAACAGGGACGGCATGATCACGCTAGCAGCTGGCAGCTTGAGAAGTTTCAGCCAGACTTTGCTTCCTGATTCTGACTCTTCGTGGCCGCGATGCCCCTAAACCCTACTACAAACCTATACCTCAAAAGCCGCCTACACACCGTTTAAGACGGAACAGCCAAATAAGCTCTCACCCAGAACAGCAAAGCACAGCCCTAAGCACTATCGATCCCATGTAGATCTTAATGCCAACATATGCTTCCGACATAACCGTAGAATAATTTTGCCTCCTGTATCTGCATATCATTGCAACGCTTTCTGTACGTTTCCATGGATATAGATCTACATTTCTGGTGTTTTTTGTAACTGGGCTCCCCCCCACCGAAAATCTCAGCCTGCGGCGTGGCCATTGGCAAATTACTCAATGCATAGAACAGGATCGCCTCAGGGGTCGAGAAAGTCCAGCAGTTGCCGGAGGTTCTTGAGGGACTGTAGGGTCTTAGAGTTAACTCGTGTTTTAGGGTTTACCTTAACCCCAAATAACCTACCTTTTTAAGGGCTTATATAACGAAATCATAGTAAGAAACCCTAAAAAAGGTGGGTTCTTTAGGGTCCAGGTAGGGTCTAGGAGTTAAGGCTTTACGGGTTGGGGCTGCAGAGAATCAGGTTCGGAGTTGGTCTGCCGCTTGCACGTTTAATGCGGTCCCTCCAAAGAAATCCCTGGTCTTTACAGCAATTTTGAACTTTCGCGAATCATGATGCACTGCCTTGACCCATAGTAGAATAGAACGCTTCCTGCTGAGAAGGACTAGAACGAAATTCTGACCCTCGTAGCCGGAAAAGGAGTTCAGCAATCATGGACCTCAGACACGAGTCCTCATTCCCAGACTTGCTTGAGCTGACCGATGCAAATGAGTGTCAAGTTCTCCAAGTATCGTAGCCGCTCCTTGCAAAAGCCCTAAACCCAAAACCCCAAAACCCTATGGAGAGAACCCTGAAATCCTTCGTAAGGGTCTTTACCGGCTTATGGTCTAAGGTTTGACCCTCAAACGCAGGAGGGCGCGGACACTAAATTCTCAGCTGCCCACGTACCAGCGGCTTTGGGTCGCGAGGGACTGGAACCTGACAAAGGTTATGAGCCAAGCCTTATCGCGTTCACATCCATATGCTGATTCTCCTTTATGGTTTGATGTTGCCGTTGTGTCGTCCTCCTCCGCATCTCATCACAACCACGATCACACCTGAAAGCATCGTCGCCATCATCATCACCATCATCATCAGCATCATCATTAGCATCATCATCAGCATCATCGTCATCTTTCATGATCGTCATCATCATCAGCAGCATCATACATGATAAGTAGCATCATCACCCGCAGCCTTCATGACCGTGAAAACATTACTGCTCCTTCTCTTCAAATCACCGAAAGCGGTCCACTACCTGCCAAGCCAACATCACAAAGGCTATCAGCATCTGCGTCAATTGCCAGCGCGATCGTTCACGTCATCGCCCCACTCCCTGTCAGCCAGCTGCTCATGACTCATACTATTCTCCCTCATCTTTCTCATCACCATCATCTCATTCATCGCTATTCTCATCCTAACCGCAATGCGCATGATAACAATGGCAGTCCTGTCTGCCATTTACACCAGTGGCAACTTGGTCGTTCTCGCGATGAAATTATGCAACCTTTGACACATGTATCCAGGCGAGTGTGACTAGTTTGGTTGCCGTCGTGCACCATCCACATCATCATCATCATCATCACCATCATCATCATCATCATCATCATCATCCTCGTGGTCGTCGTCATCATCATCACCATCATCACCATCATCATCACAATCATCACCAACATCACCACAAGCATCACCGTCATCATCATCAACATCATCATCATCATCAGTATCATCATCGCCGTCGTCATCGTCATCATCATCATCACCAGTGGCATCACAATCATCATCATCACCATCATCACCATCAGCTGCAGCATGGTCATCATAGTCGTCATCATCATCATCATCATCCTCATCGTCAGCAGCAGCAGCAGCAGCAGCAGCATCATTACTCAATCATTATACCATCGTCATCACCATCAGCGCCAGCATTAGCCACAGCAGCAGCAGCAGCAGCAGCAGCAGCAGCAGTGTTTTCATCGCCGGAGTGATAAGCATCATCGCCTTTCTTATCAAATACAACCACCCCACCACCGTCATCATTGTCATGATCATCGCCGCCATCACCATCAGCACCGTTGTTAGCGTCATCATCGTCATAGCCCGATCCCCATTTGCAAGTTGATTGACAATGGAGAAGACTTAAGCCAACCTTCCCACAAGACATCTGCAGGGGCTTACGTTGAGGTCGTATCCTCGTCTGGTAAGATGTCCGGCAAGACCTCACTTTCAGCTGATTCCGGGTTTTACGGGTACCCATAGGCCCCTAAGTAGTGCCTTTTTGGGATTACCTTATAGGATTCTAAATATAATCCCAAAAAGGAACT
>CAJNJA010095441.1:7345-19320 GCA_905231915.1 Symbiodinium necroappetens
TATTTATATTTATATTTATATTTCTATTTATATGTATATTCATATTTATACAACAAAACGCACGCACACGCACGCACACACACACAGAGACAGACAGACATACACTCTACAACACCAAACGAAACCACACGTGGCCTTGAGCAACCCCATAGATCAGGACGGTATACAATCGTGAAAGCTAAAAGCCGGAAGCCGATTTAACCCGATGACCCCAACGCCCTAGAAGCCTACAAACACCAAAGGGTCCTATGAGTCTATAGGCCCTAGGCCTGAAACTAAATCCTGCATGCCACACCCCATCACCAGGGTGGAAATTTTTGTAACTCCGGCTGGAGCCAGGGCCCGGCCTGAGCTAACCACCTTCGCAAACAGATTGCTGCAAGTGTTGGAGACCATGGGAAATCCCCACGTAACCGGAAGCTTGAGAAATGACATTTTTCTTGAATACCAGGCCCTGAACATGCCGAAGAGACCGTGCGCGGTTTGAGCCATGGGTTCCCGCCAGGTGTCCCGAAGATGATTTTAAATTTGTTTTTTGATGAGTTTTGCATTGCAAACGTTAGGCCGGACACTTGAAAACGTTGTGTGGCAGCTTGTTTGTTGGATCTCCTCAGCGGGACATCACCGACAGGCGTAGAGAAACGATTGGCAGGGAAGAATCAGATCAAGAGCGGGACTTTGGAAACAGTTGTCGTCCTCGGCTTTATCATCTGATAGCTTTTCGCGGGGCCAAAACTCTACAGGTTAAATACAACCTGGCACAATATCAGAGAAGTGCTTGAGATTTGGATTCAGTTCAATTATTTCTTGTGCTGTCGTCTCCGTGCCACGATGTGTAATTAGGCGAGGATCATTCACATCATGTGACCAACGTTGTCCGCCAAGCCGCCGGCAGCATAGAGATAGAGTTCATTAGTTAACCAAACTCCGAACTTGGAAGATGCCTGAAGCCCGACTTGCTAGACCCGAAATTTTGTAAACTCCACACTCTCAACCGTCAACACCACGAATTAAGCAGTATTGTACGAATTTTAATTGCCCCTTCCAAAAACGTTTGAAAGTTAAACCTGCTGAACCCTTCTAAAGTTGTTCGAAGTTAACAAGGCTTGGGGCGATGCGTTTCGAACGGAGCTTCGAGCGCCGGAAGACGGAGGCGGATGGGAAGATTCTCGGGGCTGCAGCAAACCCAGCAAGCGTACAATTAGGGCTTAGGGTACGGTATAGTACAATGATGCACCAAAAGCAGAGAGAGGGAGAGATAGATGATAGAGACAGACGTAGAGACAGAGACAAAGGCGGAGATGGAGACAGAGATAGGGATAGAGATGGAGATAGAGACAGAGATATAGATAGGGACGGGGATAGCAGTAGAGATAGACATAGAGATAGAGATGGATGTAACATAAGAAGCAGCAAAAGCGACAGAAAAATCTGCGTGTTTTGCCGATCCGTCTATGTAGGTCTGTTCGGTTTCGGGAATATTTCAGTGAAGTGAAAAGTTGGGTTTCGATAGTTTGGTAAGGCCTCAGTGCTTGATCGGCGGCACGTAAAGGTCTTGTTCTCGGGATAGTCTTTGAAAGTCTTGTTGCAGGTACTTCGTTTCGGCATATTCCGATTTGTTTCTGCTTAGGGGTTCATCAGGCTTTAAATTTAGAGCTGGTTTACGCGGTAAACAGTTGAATCCACGGCTGAGCCTTGGGATCATGTTATGTCTGCAACCCATTCGTGGGAGGGTCCCTGCGGCCGGGTAGGCAACCTTTTCTCCGCAACCCACCATAAGCAAACGGGTGACTTTTTCTGGGTTGGCTTGTTCAGCCCCTACTGCTGGTTGGGTTCCCCCGATGCACGCTCGGGACAGCCAGCACAAACCGGAGATGCAGTGGAGGCTCCATGACTTGAAGGTCCGGGGTGTGACCTGGGACACAGGGTGAGTCCGGTATACATCGGACCTTCGACGACTTCCTCGACTATACCGGGAGGCGAGAGAAGCATCGTCTACGGCGCCGACGCCGCCACCTGCCCCAACTCCGCCTCCATGTTTGGGGCAAAAGGAGCAGTGCAAAAGGGAAGGGCATCGGACACAACCGCCAGGTCTCGGCAGACCCTCAGCCCCAGCAGAGGCTTGAATCACCTGTGCCTTAGCACATTCCTTTGTCATCTCTGTTTCCTGGCGCTTGGCGACTGCATAGGTCCAGGATCTACGGATGTTACGCCTTTCAGATTGCTGTGGCTCCCTGAACCTCAACAATCTTGCCAAGCCTGAACCCTGAACCCGAAGGCCTCCAGCCCTAAACTCGAACACCTACGCGGCAAAAGACTTGGGGTTGACAGTCCCTACCCATAGGCTCCATAGTAGTTCCTTTTTGGGATTCTATTTAGGATCCTTATAAGGTAACCCCCAAAAGGAACTACTGTGTGGAGCCTATGGGTAAACCCTGAACCGCACCTCTCTGGTTCGGCAAGAATGCAAGTCTCAGGTTCCAGGGTCTACCCATAGGCCCTAAGTAGTTCCTTTTTGTGGTTTATATTTAGAATCCTATGAGGTCTTCCCAAAAAGGAGCTACTTAGGGGCCTCTGGGTAGGGCAACCAAGATGGCCAGAGACCTCCTGCGTGATCTTCTACTTTGGAATTCCGGGTTTAGCATTTATAGGGTTTAGAGTTTAGCCCGTGATATTCTAGGATCCCTCAGAGAATTCCGGGAAACATGCCTTTGGAAGGATACCGCTGTATGCACGCATGAAGACGTGTGACCGTAGCTGAGATAAGTCCTTGCCCCGTCCGACTCCTAGCCACCCTGTACCAAGAGGGGCCATGTATACTACTATTATCAATTAAGTTCCCCAAACAACAATCGAGATGGTCTTTTGGGGCCTATAGTTCCATAATGGTAGCTTAGCATATATGGACCCTCTGGGGTAGCCAACCCCAGGTTGGCTACGTAGCAGTCCTGCAAGACATATGAGGGTGTAGAGTTTAGGACTTGCAAAGTAGGTTTGTTACGACTCTGAAGATATTGGCCTATTCTGGAATCTCGTCAACAAGCATTAGTCGTTTCCCCTTAATATTAAACGCCTCCCCCCCTCCCTAATATCAAAACTGAAATCCGGCGGTTTGGTTTTTATATTAGGGGGGGGGGTTCGGCAGGAAATCATTAGTGAGCCAGACACAACAGCCGTCCACTCACGCAGACTTTCCGGCTGTAGTAGCCTAGAGCCTTAATTAAGCCCTAAACACCTAAGCCCCAAAGCCTGGAGCCCTAAGCTTTAAACCCCAAAGCCTTAAACCCTAAAGTCTTAAGCCCAAAAGCCCTGGTCCTTTTGGTTTAGTACTACTGTAATCTCGGCTCCATAAAACTCATACTAAGCCCCCCTGATGTTTTTAATTAACTTTCAATTTTGGGCCCGAAACCGCAAAATTCCGGGACCGGGAGGTTTTTATATTAGGGGGGTGTTTAGTAAACGTGGGAAGCGATTACCACTGATATTGAAAAGCTGCTGGCCGTTCCAGGGTTTCTCACTGAACACAATGTCAGTCGAGATTCAACACATATGCGAAAGCAAGTCCAAAAGCCAATAATTGAACGCATACTACATCTGCAAACAACCAAATACACATTCAGCAGATGCATGAGTAAACACAACAGTTGCACATTTGTATGGCACCGGATCGACCTTTGTTGTTTTGGGCGGCTTTCGGCGATGAAAGAGATCACCAACGGTTTCATGGTACAAGAATCCAAAAGCCTAACCGAGAGCCCAGCCAAAAAAGCTGAAGGGAGTTATCCGACAACGCCTAAGCCTAAAGACCGCGAGACAAGATTCTCACATTGTTGTTTAAGTTTTTTTTTTGGTGAGGCTTTCCGCTAAGGTCGTTTGCCTCGATTCAACTGTTGATTCGCTGTTCGGTTTCTGACGCGCGCGCGCGTGCTCGCCGGGCTGTCTACGTCCCTTTAACATTCCTAAAACCCCCAGTCAGCCCTTTCCTATCAGGGTTTACCTGTAAGTACTGTAGCATTAATCGTATCAGATCGGGCTGTTTCTGTTCGGCCATCACAAGACAGCCAGCTCGCCAGACTTGTTCGCGTCTGTGGTGTGGATGTGGGACCGTGGGTCATATTCAGATGGCTCAAGAGTTCTTAACGAGTATACTGTTGGTTTGCCACCACCCTTCAATCCCTGTCAACTTGTTGGTTCAAAGGTAAGTTGACATGATAAGCAATGTATCCAAAGTTGGCCTCTGCATGGCCTCAGCGGCAAGGAATATCGCTGTTCAATGTTACAAGTAGCAGATACTTGGAGTTTGAAAGCCGAAAAACCAGGAGGCTGTCCCAGCAGTTCAACTCACAAGAACCGTGTGAGGTAAGAAGTACACATCAATGCAAGTTCGTTCAATATGTATGAAGGCCAGGCTTTGTGATTTTCTGTGCTTCTCTTTTCCTACAGTTAGTTGACTGTCACTGATTGGAATTTCCAAGTTATTCTTAGCAAACAAGCCAGCTTAAAGAACATTTCTAGGCACGGGTGAACTTTTTAAGGCAGGGTGGGGAAGACCGAGCGGCAAGGACACTCCGTGCCCGCTTGGGGAGATCACTACTGCTGCTTGGTTTTGTCTGATTCAGGGGACCCTAATATTGTACCTTAAATAGTAGGATCCTTATTATAAGGGCCCCAAAATAAGGTACCCCTAGGCCTTCAAGATGAAATCCATTCGATGCGGCTCAGTGGTTTGCAGACGGATATTCCGACGGCCTCGCTTAACCTTGGAATACCAAGGTTATGGTGAAGAATGTGCCCGTAAAGTGCGGGCAGCGCCGGCTACTCCGACAATTTCTGGCTGCCGGGTTTCAGGGCAAGCTGGACCCCTCGCATGCACGGGGGTTCGTCTGCGCACAGCTTCCCAACCCATCAATGCCTCACCTCCTTGCGCTGCGAGGACTTTATCTACTTGCCGATGGACCCAAGAAGTCGATCCAGTCGTGGTTTTGCTTTTGTGAACCTGACCACGGTCGAGTCTGCACACCGCTTCTACCGTGGCTTGAATGCAGCCTCTCCATCAGGGAATTTTAGGGAAATGACCCGATCAGATATTCGCCCTGTGCCGACAGGTATCTTTCACGGGAACTTTCTTAAGAACTATCCGTCCGAGACACCGTTGGAGGCAAGGTTGCTTGTGTCTTGACGGTGAACCTCAGGTTTGTTGCACTTCTACTTGCACGGACACTGCTCTGCACCATTTTTGGCAGGTTGCCGTTGCAGAGATTCAAGGCTTTGACGCCAATGCAGAGCACTACCTGCTAGTGAAGGCCTTCGCGGGCCATGCACAACAGGGCCGTTGCATTTTCCCCTGTTCCGCGCGCAGGCAAGCCGTAAAGGCAAGGGCCGAGATGTGTTCGGCTGCCCGACATTCCTGCGACCATTACAAAGGCATCTGCCACTCGAAGAGAAGACTGGTCCGACATTCCTTTCGATGTTTCTAGATGTTCTTACATCGTGTCTGAGATCCTTTATCCACCAAGGGTCAACCACCTGCGGACGTTGGAGGACCCGTGATTTGCCATGTGGCACGGGACTTGGGAGGTCGCAAAGTTGGACTGCATGAGGTTCCCAGAGAAGAACAGCTGCGGTACTGCAAAGCTGGAACCCATCAGCATGCCAGTTTATGAGCGGAAAGCTGACCGGCGTCGTCTCCCTTTGTTACATAGAGGGAAGCCCGCTCTGACCGGCGTAGCCGTGAGGAGCCCAAGAAGCCCAAGAGCAAGAGCTCACAGCACGAGGAGGCTCCCAGCCTTTGCGAAGGACTCTCTCTGGGCTTCTGCGAAGTTGAGGCTTCCTTTTGTCCCCTCTGCAGGCGAGCCAGGATGGGCCTGAGGGCCACGACATTTCCTGGCCGCCCATGCGGGATCTGCGAGATGCCGCGTTGCAGCTGGGGCCTCGGAGAAAGGCGTTTCTAGGCCTCGTGTTTATCGTCATGGAAACAGATCCGTCTGGATCTGGGTCTTCAGAGCAAGTCAAGGAAGCCCTAACCTGCGATGGCATCGAGGAGAGAGCCCTAGCGACAGGTATCCCATCCAGCAGCCTGTCGCGAATCTGCTGGTTGAGCCGCCGCACTCTCAAACATCACCCTGCAGTTTTCTCTAGTGAAGTGGACCTGCTCTGCTGGGCTGTAGCAGAGGGACGGGGCCGTGTTGGCATAAGGTTGGCTATCGAAATTACACATGACATGTATATTTAGCATGTTTCTGAGTGGAATTGTCCGCATCATATATATATATGTATATTTGTATGTATCTTATACTAAAGTACAGTCTACATAAAGATGCATACATACATATATATATATACATTATATCGACATGTACACACCCACACACATATACAATATCATATTATATGCATACATACATACCTCTCTCTCTCTCCATTTTTAAATATATACATATATATTCGAAGTCTGTTACGTATAACTGTAGATACGAATATATGAATATGGAAATGAGAATATGAATGGATTGGCCCTCAGCCCGCACAGCTTTCGCCCAAGCCTCTAGATGGCCTCAGATGTCCTGCGCTTGCTGGAGAGACAGCCGGCTTCGAGCCAGATCAGATGAAAAGCACCAGTATTATTGCTATGATTGGTATTGTTATTATTCATTATTACATTAACTATTAATTATGAATTATTATTGTTATTGTTATTATTATTAGTGTTATTATTATTAGAATTATAGTATTATAGTATTATAGTATTATAGTGTTATAGTATTATAGTATTATAGTATGAGTATTAGTATTGGTATTAGTATTAGTGTTAGTATTAGCGTTAGCATTAGTATTAGTATTAGTATAATTATTGTTATTTTTATTTATTTATTGGTATTTATTATTATTATTATCATTATCATTATCATTGTTATTATTGTTACGATTATTGTTACCCATGCTGCTTGCCGAGGCCACACAGTGCACCCATGCGGCCGGAAGCAGGCGCGGTCCCTATGAGGCGCACGGGGTGCTACACAATTTCATGCAGACTACGGGCCTTTAGAGAGTTTAGGGTTTAGGGCTTATAGGGTTTAGAGCTTTGTTCATTTCCGAGATCCCGACTGTGATGATTGAATTACGTTGCTGCAGCATTCGTTCATTTTCCATATAGCAGCCCGCTTTGCTGTGTTTTGCGAGTGGCTGTTGGCGCGGATAAACGGAGAAAGCCACACGGCACGCGAACAGCGAAAAGTCGAAAAGGGGTATTGGATAGAGATTTTGCAAGAAAAAGCAGAAAAGCCGAAAAGGCAAAAAGTCAAGGAAAAACCGCGAAAAGCCGACAAGTACAGCAACAAGCGAAAACTCGAAAGGCCGCGAAAAGTCGAAAAGTGCAGCTAGACACGAAACGTCCAAAAGTCCAAAACCGGGAAGAGTCGAAGATCACTGCCTAGCCCTTGGCCTACCTACATTTGCACACTTTTTCCCGGCCAGCCCTTGCTTGCCAACCCTAATAAACCCTAAACCCCAAACCCTAAACCCTAAACCCCAACCTCTTGGCCTCCTGGGCTTGCCACTGTGCTTGCGCCTGGAACAACAGCCCAGGCTACAGGGCTGTTGTGTGAAAACCGGAAAAAATCGACGAAGCCGACAAGGACCGAGCTTTCCAAAGGCCCAGAAAAAGGCAAAAAGCCACGTCACCCGAAAACGTACAGGAAAGTGCGAAAACGCAGAAGAATCAAGGATTCGAGAAGCAGAAAATTGCCCGGAAAGTACAGAAAAAGTACGAAAAGCGCAGGCAAAGTCGAACAGTCGAAAAACCCGACAAGCACCGAACAGTGCGAAAAAGCACAGAAAAACGCGAGAAGTCGAAAAGCCGAAAAGTCGAAAACTTTTCGACTTGTTTTCTTTTCGAGATTCTGTTCTCCGCTTATCGAAACCAACGCCTGCTTGCCTACTTAGCCGCTTTGGTCGTGGGGTAGTCGCTGACTTGTGCAGCTCGGACCTCCCCTTCCTTGAGGATCGAGGCTAGGGCTTGAAAGCAAACACAGGTGGAACCAGAAGTGTACGCCCACGATCTCCCACGACATAGGATGCAGTAGTGGATGCAGTCCTTGATTTTGCATTGCGGCCATTTCTTCTGAGTTCGTAAAGGCTGCCACGCACATCTTCCATAACATGGGTAGTGAGTATGTCCTACACGTTTCCAGCTTCTGAACACAGCTCTCCGTTGGGCCAGGGTGCCTATGGCCTACCCACACAGACCTGAGCAGCTGCTGCCACGGCAACCTGCAGCTATCCTTTCCCCTCAGGCAGGGACTACGCTGGCCCTGCTTGTTGCAAAACCAGTAAGAGACAATGACACGATCATCGTGGGTTGTGGATGACCTTTGCTTCTACTACGAGCCGGGCTATGCTGCCGGATGCTATGTTCTCGGGAACGGTAGCATTGGGCTTGCTGTCGGGGAGCAGTTCTTGTTCGTAGACCTGTAGGTCTTATGCTTGTGAATGGTGGCCTGACCTGTCCAGGCTATCAGCTTAGCTGGGAACTCGCCTAGTACTGTGTAGTGGCGAGTTGGTGTAGAATTACTACTACTTTGGAGCTGTGGGCCCGAGTTGCTGCGGAATAGGAGGAGACCCCATCGGAGGCAGACTTATGAAGCCCAGGATGTGATTCATGCTGTCACAAGGAGGATTCTGCAAGGATCTAGTTGCAGTATTGCTACCGTAGTTGGTGCTCCGGCCAATTCCGCTTTGAAGTAATTTCGATTTCTATGGAGTCACCCCCCCTAGCTTTAAATGAGGTCAGTCTCGCTTTAAAGTGGAGAGTCTTGGGTCGTCCGTAATTTTAAAATGGTAGCCCTGGCTCTAAAGCGTTTCTGTTCCTGTGGGATCGCCCCTAGCGTTAAAAAATAAGCTCTAGCTTTAACAAGCAGCCTCAATTTGAAAAGACCCCTTTGCAGGCCATCCCAACGGAACTATCGAGGCGTTCTTGATATTGAGGGGAAATGAAAGGAAAGGCTTCTTCCGAGTATTGTTGGTTCGGCCTCGGCTTCCTCCCTCAAGCGCGAGCTAGATCCCCTTCCCCCATGACCTGACAGGTTGCTGGTTACCAAGTACACGACCCGTCGCACTGTTGGAATTGCGGCCGTCTGACCGTCCCGGCTTTCCGTGTGTCGGTTCTGGCTGCAGTAGCTGTGACAGTGACTGCATCGCCTGGCAAGCGAGTGCAGTCAGCTTAGCACATGCGAAGATGACCAACATGCTGCGAGGATTACGGGCAATCATTCATTTTGCCCTTTCTGCGGTGAAGCGCAACTTCCCGCGACGCCCCCTTGGCGGCATTCAGGGCAGGGGCGTTTCGGCTGTTTCAGAGCAGAGCTCCCCTACAAAGTGTACTTGGCTGAGGTCAAGCCCAAGCCCCGGACAGTCTTTCTGGATTTGAGGAGTTCAAGTCCAGTGCTGCACGTTGACTTGTAGGTTGGCGAAGTGGCTTTGAGGTTGACCTTGTGCAACGTGTCGCACGAAAAACCTGATCTGCATAGAAGTGATGCATCATGAAATGTGGTCTAAGTCTAAGCCTAAGCAGAGCGTTGGCAATTTTCCCACATGTTGCTTCCAAGTCTAACCTCAAGACATTTCCAGTTCGATCCTGCTTGCACGGCTGGCAGTACAGCGTTATTTCGGATCATTTTCACGCTCTCGGAGCTCTCACTGTGGTTACCTTGTGCGTTTGAAATGACGCTGTTCCGGCTGCAACGGTACCTGGAAGGCTTGACCAGGAGCCCGCATCCGTTTTTCTCGCCACAGGGTGATGATGCCCAGCTGTCATTGGAAGGCCACAATTTGAAGGCCGACGCTACAAAGCGGCGTGTGGCAGGCCGAGCGTTGGACGGGCAAGGAGGCCAACAGCCCCATAGCCCCGGGCCAACAGGCTATACAAGCTTGTTTTACCCCCCGCATCTGCACAGTACCACCAGGTGGTTGCTCAGCATGTACATTCTACGATTCTACAGTTTCGGACGTGGGGAGCAACCCGGCTCTTCTTTCAGCTTGCCACGAAACCCCTTGGCTAAGCTTTTCCACCAGAGATCACTCACAAGATAGGCTTCATTGGCGAGCCGCCAGGAGCGAAAGGTCAGATGTGTTTTGAAGACAGATGAGCAGTGATGGGCATCCGCCCACATGGAACAGTTTGCTTAGCTTGGAAATGTGATGCAGCTTGACCTACAAAGTGACTCTGAGAATTTTATCAAGTTCCCAAATCAACTTCAGCACTCGAGCTCACGGGGATGCATGGACAGTCCACGACGCACACTGAGAAGAAGAGTTACAAGCATCTTATCGCGCCGTGTCCCTGCCGCTTCCCGTCTGCGATCCCAGCTGATGCATAATGCTAAGAAATTACCTCAGGTCTAAAGCTTCTTTGCTGGCTGCCTCTCTGATCCACCTCATGGGCAAGCAGCAACACCCGGCATTGCGTCACGTCAGCTACGTCATGCTTAGGGTCTTCTTGCATAGGTCATGCTTCTTGCCTGCGAGTGGGAGCTTGGCAGGGTGGAAGTTTTAAATTTTATCAAGTGATCGCGAGGAATGCTCGCTGGTGCTTGTTAGATTGTGCGTGTTGGCCGCCTGTTGGCCAGGGGTCGACAGTCGACTCACTCGGTCGACAGGGTTGAGTACATCTTTCCGATTCGTGCGTCCCTTTGCCTCCTAGAACACCAATCCATCACATCTCAGTTCAAGCAAGAGTTGCACGGGAAGCGATCTGCCTCTTCTGATGCGGATGCCGGTGTTGAGGGTTTTTCTGGCTGTTTGCAAAAGAGCGTGGCCAGGGAGCAGTGCCTGCTGCTTCATTCTCAGCCATGGTGTCGGCGTTGCTTCGGTATCGTCGCCTCTTAGGCGATCAGCTGTCCCAGCAGATTCAGGACCTCAAGGCAGGGGCATTCGGAGAAGCCTCGCCTGAACAGCGTTCCAGCGAGTGCACGGTGTCTGCCTTCAACCAGCAGTCCTCATAATTCCTTAGAAGGAGAAGCCGGAAAATCACTCACCCCGAGAGCTAAACGACGCAGCAGGCGGAGGAGAGAACTGCTGCCGCGCGAAGACGGGAGCTCGATCGTGAGGCACAGCTCTGGGTTTGGAGGTTCAGCACATCCGGCATTGGTTGCATGCCCCCTTTTCCGCCAAATACAAACCGCACAGCAGGTTGGCGAAATACAGCAATCATGATCATCGTCGTCATCATCGTCATCATCAGCACCGTCTATCTTCCCGTCATACTCTTTGGTGTGCAAGCACTGATGCCTAGAGGAAGCCTTCAGCACGGCGTTGCATCTGACGGCCTCGATACAGTTTATATACGGGGTTGGTTTCATGAAGGGTTCTACAGGGGATGCCATAAGGGTTCTGAAAATTGTGGGGTGGGGGGGGGGGGGGGGGTGTCAGGGAGCAGGGCTTCTCCAAATAATGTGATGTCAAAGCCTCGAGCTGGTCAATTTTTTTGCAATATGCTTGCTTTGTATACTTTGCACTGTAGCGCCGGCTCAAAATTCCTAAGTCAGGCTATCCACAAGATGTTCCTTTGGTGGCTCTAGCCCCTTAGCCTTTGGTTACAGGTTTTTCTCCGAACTACAGCTATTTCCTTGCAGCTGGGATCGAATAAGTTATCATTTGTGCAGCCTTCCGGATCGATCGTGTCGACCCTAAGCCAGAAGGTGCTTTAAAACAAAGCAAAGCAACAAGCCCTAAACCCTGAACCCTAAACTGTGCAAAACACGGTTGCATGGGGCTACCCTTACTGGCTTCAGGGCTACATTCGGTTGGTTTTGGGTGACCGCCGGTAGGGGTTAACCGGGTAATTGGTCGGAATCCCCTCGACTCGGTCTCCCGTAACCATGCCTCACTTGGCATTCCACCTCCAGACATGGGCGGTAGGAAAAGAGAGTACAAAAAAACAACTGTGCAAGAAGCTGCGGGCAAGGTTCATGGCCTCGTCG
>CAJNJA010095452.1:0-19320 GCA_905231915.1 Symbiodinium necroappetens
TAGTAGCAGCAGCAGCAGTAGTAGAGCAGCAGCAACACCAGTAGGAGCAGCAGTGGCAGTAGCAGTAGTGGCTCTTTACCCACCTTGGCAGGGAGCCACGGTAGACCGTGGATGCCGCCCCCTGTGCAAGCAAGCTTGATTACAGCAGCCGCGCCAGGCGAGAGGGACAAGCGAGAAGCAGAAGCAAGAAACTGAATCGGCCTTGCCAAGGATGTTTCCGGCATTCCAGTTGAGACCTCGGTCAGGAAGGGCTACCAGTACCGATACCCTCTGCCATGATTTGCTTTCAGGCCCCCACAGGCATCCCGCAGCGTCTGATAGTTCATTACCTCACCACGGCTGGCATCATCCGTCGCCACCACGATCCTGGCACTCTCTGACAAACATAGGGTTTGGGTTCAGCATTGCCGGAGTCCAGCTTCAGCATGCATCCCAATCGTGCAAGGTCTAGCCAATGCATCCACTCTGTTCCCAGGAAATCCTGTATACTTCATCCTTCCTTATCCTCATATATCGCGAAGAACAGAACCAACGCCAAGTTGCATGGGCGCTGCGGCATGCTGTGTTCCGGGTGGCGCAGCGCCTCCGTCTCTGCAAGGTTTCTGAAATTGTGCAGTGCATGCTTCCATCCGTGCACAAGCTAATTACTTGTTTGGCTAGGCCAGGCTTCCATCCCACTATGGTCTGTGATGCAACGAAGGCCGGTGCACCTATGACGGTGCCCTGCGCAGTAGGCTTGACCTGGATAGCACCTGCAGTTGTGCCAGGGGGGTAACCTTCGGGACCACGGCAGAACGCGAGGTCTGTTCTCGAATTGCAGCACAGCCCTACAACCTGCGCTCTTCGGCCTCCTTCCAGGTCCTTGGTTTGCACCGCATGGGTCTTCTGGGGCGCGCAGCCGAAGATGTCCCCGAGGCAGTTGAACAAGGCCTTCCGGAAGTACCAGGCGACCTCGGAAGGTGCACAGGCCAAGAACCCAAGGGTGGCACCTAGGGTCCAATTGTTCGTGTTCGCCAAGGCGCGATGAGGCCCAGGAAGGCGAGACCGGCTACAGTTGCGCCAACGGCTAAGCGAACCGCCATCGAGACGGTGGCTGCAACGAGGACTAAGCGGGCGAGAGGACGGATCCACTCAGGCAGGCTTGCTGAGAGAGGGTGGGTGTGTGTGTGTGTGTCTCAAGGGGCGGGCTGTCACTGCTAGGTGCGCGATCTGAGGCAACCAGCTATCTAAACTGCCGAAATACTCAAATTGAGGTTGTGTATGTGCTCCGTAGGAAGGAGCTCAAGAGTGGCATGTGTGACCCTGCTGGCATGGTGAAGCTATTTGGTCTGAAACCAGAACGGCCACCGGAGCATAGCTACGGCATTGACTGTTCGGAAGCAGGAGAAAAAGTGCATTGCAAACACTCCACTCCAGTCGATGTACTTCCTGGATGCCCCCACCAGCGCCTGAAGCTCTTCGATCTTTTGCCTTGCGGCATCACCTGCTACGTCGAACGTGCACGCCGACGATTTCGAGCTCCCAGCAAGGGCAGCACCAGGTGGTGAGGGGCTGCGCCGCTGAAGTTCCAGGTTGTCACCTCAATCAGTCGAGCCACAAACAAGCATGGGTGCGGAATGAAAAAAGCTGTTGAATCGGGTGGGCCTACAGTCGGTTGCCTTAAACTTTGGAGCATGCTCAATCAGCAGCCAGCCTATCTGTAGGAAGGATGTAACAGGTTTGGGTATGGTGGGGTGCTCGATGACACACCATTTCACATACCTAGTCAGCAGATGTTAGCAGTCTGTCATGCACCGGTCGTTCACGACTGCGAATCTCCAACTCCTTCAATGCCATCTACGACTGCACACAACAACAAAAGTTGACAAGACAGGCTGCTTGCTGAGAAGACTGTCGACAAAACAGGCGTTGTCTGCGGTCTTACGTGTGTATGTGGGAACAGTCTCCACATTGGCATAGTAGCGTGCCACCAACAACATGGTGCCGGATGGAGACATAGTCTATCTATCTCGTACGGTGGGTGCAACGAATCTACCCGGCCTGGAGCATCTGGAGGCGGGGAGGGGCTTCGCCGCTGAAGCTGCAGGTTCTCGCCTTTGTTGTCTTTGCAGAAGGCTGTGGGCAGATGGCGTGCTTGTTGAAGTCAGCGGGCGCTACAACAGCTTCATATCATGCATGGAACACAAAAATCAGCTTTCGCGGAGCGGCTTTGAACTTTGCTGGGCATGTTTGTTCACCATTTTGCTCGCACATCGGCGCCAAGACAGTGGGGTGATGATTCCGTGAACTTGTCTTGGAACGCAGAACCATGAACCCTGCTCTCTGCATTGACAAGGTTTTGCCTTCCATTGATGCAAAGATTCCTAAACACTTCGTAGAAGTTAGCAGTGTTTTCGCTGATGTCCTTGCAAACATTATCGGGACAGATCGGACCTCATAGACCATGCCAAGCTCTTTTCGGAGATCTCGCCATGATGTGGGGTGGCCCTTTCACACAATCATTCTGTGGGCACATGGTCTTGCCTCCGGACTTCCCCTGGTGGTTGTCCAGTCCATTCCATGCATCGCATGTGCTTGGAAATGTGCATGCCCTTGTGGACACGCCCCGCCAGATTGTCGGGCTCCCGCATGCATCCTAACAACAGCGCCCAAACTACCCAGACCGGCTTACGGACAAGGAAGGTGGGCTGGGCACAGCACCTGCCTGCCTCGGCTTTGTTGGATTTTTCGGACAAGATGTATGCCACGAACCTGCCGTTCCCATGAGAAGAAATTGAACGGGTATGGCCTGTTTCATTATGCCTTCTTTCGGGTGCCTCAGCTTCAGCAACCGTTCTCTCTGATTCGGAAGCTAAAGCCTCAAGGCAACAGTACCAGGCGCGCCTGGGTTTGCAGTCGCGATGCAAACTGCACAGGTGCACGGTTGTGTTATGCGAGTGGTGTCTGTATGCTGAGTTGTCGATCAAATCTGCACAAAAGTTTGGGTCCTCACGCGCACTTTCCGCGGCTCAGATTCCCCAAACATCTGCCCAAGCTCGTGATGCCGAGGCCGGCTCGAAGAAGCTCCTGGACCCTCGCCTGGCACAAGAGAGTCGCCTTTAGGGTCTTTGAAAAGGCCTAGGGTTTGAGTGGGTTCGAGGCTTGGGATTCGATGGCCTCCAGCTCTTCGTTCTGGCGTTTGGCCGCACCCAGCGCACGGTCCAGTGCACCGAAGTCATCTGCGAAGCACTCCGTGCCAGAGCTGCTCATGCGCAGATGATCAGCCTGGCCCTGGCCTGGAACGGATGGTGTGGCTTGGATCTGCCTCCGAAGCTCGTTGTTTTCACCTGAGTGGAAACGAACCTGGTGTAATCAGTCTCGATAAGCCGATAATCCGATACGGCGATCGCCCTCTAGGGCTGGCGCGTTGGAGTTCTTGCACGCGGCCCTGCACTATGCACCAGTGACTTTTTGGGGGGCTGCGAGTGAGAATCATCTGAGGTTGAGAAGAGACATTCCTCGACTCGTCTTCCGCTTGCTCTACTGCACCTTGATTAGCCTTGATTCAGAGGCATTGAGGCTGCCTGGAGCTGCTCGTTCTCTTCTTTGGCCGCGGCCAGAGCACCGGCCGTCTCAGCAGCGCCTTGTCGGCTGCGCTTGGGCGATAGGCTTAAGCTCGGGCTTCAGGCCTGGAGGTGGCGGCGGGTACCGCTGCAGCTCAAGGTTCTCACCTCGCCCACTGGAATGCCGTGCCATGAATTGCGTCCCTCTCATTGCTTGGATATCCATCACGGGCTACTGCCTGACTCGAAACACTGCATGGATAGAAGAACCGCAAGTGACACTAAGTGAGCCATGCAGATATAAATATGGGTTCTACCACCCACGAATGTACGCCGAGCGTTGCACGAAGAAGTTCTTGCACACGCACCTGTGAATCACATCTTGTTGCTCCACACCAAGCGGAAACGGATGCTTTGTACAGTGGAGAGGCTCGTTGCACTCTGGCTTTCATTGGGCAATCTCGACATGATGATGCGCACCTGCAACTCCTCGTTCTGTCGTCTCACTGCAGCCCCTGCAGCACCTTGCATCTGCAGACCCTGTGATTGTGCTTCACTTCATCACTCCCTCATTTTCACAAGGCATCGGCTGGCAATGTCCGACGAGCGTCCCTGGAGCTCCAGATTTTCACCTGGTCACGGGTTGGCGAGAGGGCGGTCCACCTGGAAGTCTCCAAAAACACGCCAAGAACTGCACGAAGGAGTTCTTGCACTCGCCCCTGGCAGAGAAGCTCTGGGGCCGATTTGGGGCGAAAGAGTCTGCGCCGGCCTGCAGCTCCGCGTTCTGACGGCTGGCACCAGCCACTGCCTCACCTTGCTTTCTCCTATCTCCGGCAGTCCGGCATCGTCTTTGGCATTTTGTTCATCTTGGTGTTGCGGAAAGTGTTGTTGAGGTTCGCACCTGCAGGAGCTGGAGACTGACTGCGTCCTTGAAGCTCCATCTCACCTTGCGGCATGCAGAAGTGCTGGTTGTACACAGCTACGTCTGTTGCATGCATTAGAGAGGCCGATGCTTCCAACGCAGAGGGGACCCGCTGTGGCTTCGGAAGAGTACTGAAGCTGAACATGTCATGCAGACACTAAGGAGGCCGCTTGCGAGCTCTTGCACACGTGCCTGCACTGGGCATGAAATTTGAGATGCGGAGCTTGTGACAACGCGGTTGACGCGCTCCACCCGTTCTATTCACTATTCACCCGAAGGTGCTAGAGCTGCTTGTTAATTGCCACAGGGATGCTCCCAACAAATTGGAGACGGTCCAGAAGAACAGCAGACCACACGAGCTAGCGCTTGCAGAGTCCCCGCGACTGTCTGGCCACAATGGCTCTGAGTTTCCTTGATCCCGTGGTTGTTGCAGTTGCCCATGGGCATCTGCTTCTGGTGCCGCAAGAGCTATGACACAACGAGCTAATTTCACAGTTGAACAGCAGAGCTCTCGGCAAATAGCATCACTCTCGCCTGAAGCTCTTCGATTTGGCGCCTGGCTGCTGCCAGAGCGGCTGCGTCACCTCAGCTGCAGCCCTCGGATGCCCTGGGCCTTCCCGCATGTCTGGTGTTTTTTACTTTCTCACAGCCTTAAATGCACTCGATGATCATGATGCACCCCTTAGAAAGCCTTAGCAGCTGCAAGCCTGTCAACGTCTTCAGTGAACTTGCTCAAAGCCCTGCGGCTGCTGGCTTTCAACTCACTGTGTCAGCCAATCCGGCGCTGAGCGTGCAGAGAGCCAAGGTTCAGGAGGTGGCTAATTCCTTCATTCCCGGACTCTGCGGATAGAGTATGGGCAGGTGTGAGGAGCCTGGAGCCTTGCTGGAAACCGCAAGTATATTATGCGAGAATTATTGCATTCGGCACATTGTGCGTGTGCAGAATTAGAAGCTTCAGCACAGCAGGGCCTTCGTTGCACAACCGGGTCACCCGGAGCGGGAGATTGGCTGCGCCTCTGAAGTTCCAAGTTCTCACCTGGGACATCGAATGTGCCAAACACAGGTCATCTATGCATTCTGCATTCCGCACGGCTGACTGAGGCTGGCGTTTCTCCAGGAGGCTGCTGATGCCGTTCGTGATGGCGCTGACGAAGTTAGTTTTGGGTAGTGAAAGCATGTATGACAACAGTCACCAGCATAGCCCGTCCAACCATTTTGCACGGTTGTCGATACGGGTCAGCTGGAAGCGGCGATATGAATAGTGCACATGAGCGCTTCTGTGTGTTTTGTTGCCGGGGAATTTCTGCTGTTGATCTTCGCCGTGATGGCACATCGGAATGCTGGGGAATGTGGGAAAGGCTTTCTGCAAGGACCCAAACAATAAGTGCCGGTGGCAGAATTACGAGCTCGAAAGGAGGGGTCCATGAAAACTTGTTCCTCAAGGTACCGGTGTCCTGCCCGCCACTCCCTTCTGGGCCACGACCGCCGGCTTGACAAGGGTTGTTGGGCCGTGTGTGGCACTGTTTCTGTTGGCAGTTTTGTCATCCTCAAGGTTGGTTCCCGCAGGTGTGGCACCCGGCTAGCCTCTGCATTGATAGAATTGAGACTTGACGGGCTGCAGGTAAACTTGGTGGAAATCCTCTGTGGACAGAGGCTTCTTTCTCTGTGCATTGTGCTCATCATTTTCGCTTTCATGGGGTGTTCAACGGCTGGCGGTTCGACTCAACATTTACGCAAGGGTGGCGAGCTGGATGTTTCACAAGTCATCAACTCCGCGGTGCTACCCTTCAAGACAAGCAGGATGACAATAAGAAAACAGTACGAACACCACTGAAACTAGTGACGTCGGGCCTTTTCCTGGTCACGGCTCTGAAAAAAATCAAACACTGCAAAGCTACGTCGTGATCATCAATGACAGTACAAAAGAGTAAATATCGGTGTTACAAGCCATGAAGCAGTTGGCTTCAAGACATTATCTGACAGTTGACCAACGTGCCACGAAGAGTAGAACTACAAAAATTGTGCAAAAAGAACGATTGCACTCGAATCGATGTTCACGGCACATCTTCAATTCTGGACTTCCCCGTCCATTTTGCCAGTACTGCTGAGGACCGCTCGAAGGACAGTCTGCAGTCGCGCCTGCACTTGCATGGTATAGTGAATAGTGTGCACTGTCAGCGTGGTACCCACCCACCTAGCAGTAGGCTGTAGGCATTCGCAAGGGTAGTTTAGAAGCAGCATTCTGAGATCACCTAGAGTATTTGTTGCTGCTTCATTTTGGCGACCGGTCACTCCAACGCCGTCTGAATCTAGTAGAGCCTATAGCAGTCGCAACTATTAGACAATTCTGGCAGCAGGGTGCGCGTTCGGATGTAACATACATGTAGGATCAAACATCTCTCCATCTAATGCGCAATGCAAATTAACCAGCTCACGGAAGAGTTGCGGATGCGACGGGCTGCTTTACCAGAGCAGAATCTGCCCCTTCAGCATAGTTTTGGCTTGTGGGAAAAATGGAAATCAGTTAGAGACCGTGCCCCGAAAAAGATGGAATCTTGAAAACCGCACAGCTCTGCTCGCAAACTCCTGGAATGACCATCCCCCAATTCAGAGGAACCAGCTGCGATCTGAATCCAGGGCCTCTGATAACCTACAACTGTGCTGAATGACAAAGGCGAACTGAAGCCCTGCCTGAAGCTCCTCATTCTGTCGCCTTGCCGCTGCTAAGGATGCAGCATCACCTCCCGCTTCTCATGGCAACGACAAGCGGAGAGTACATGGCGACAAATGCCAGCAGCACGAGCTCTAGAACCGTCCATCTGTAAAGCTTCAGACAACAAAGACATTAAAGACAAGCCCGTCTCTCAGGCAGACCCAGGCACTTTGCATTCAGTCAGATCAGTCAGGAGTTCAATGCAGCCACTCACTAGCAAGAAAGACCCCAGAAGCTACTGCACGTGCCACTCCCGGGTCATAGCCTCAGTAACTACCCCTGCACTGCGTCGTCGTACTCGATTATTCCGGTTTCAACACTGATCCAGAAGACACAAGGCCTGAAGCTGGTGGCGGGGATGGACTGCGGCGCTGCATGTCGATATTTTCACCTCGGCACAAGAGCCTCTTCCCTCCAACATCCCGGCATGGCATCATGAACACCTGTGATCAAGGCTGTCTCTCTCTGAGCGCGATGCGAAGAAGCTCCTGCACTCGTGCCTCCAGCAGCAATCGCTCGTGAGCACTCCGAGTCAACCAACATCGTGTCTCTGACCAATGCAGCTAAGTAGAGAGTGAGACGCGCCCGTCCGGCCTGCAGCTGTGCTACCTGCTGCTGCAAAGCCATCAGCACTGCTGCGTCTGGATGAGGCTGTGCTGTCGCCTCAGAGCAGCCGCAAGGCCTGTCTTTGCCTCTGTGTCTGTGGAACTCGTTCTGTTGATCACGGGCTGGCAACTTTGGGTACAAGCACCACGCAGTACACGTTGTGGGCATGAGCGACGGATTCTCTGACTTGTCGCTCCGTCTCTCCGTGATTTCCAAGTAGCTCATGTTGCTGAGCCTGGGGAGGAAGCAACATTCAAAATACTGAAACTACGGGCGTTTCCAGACTCCTCCTGTAAAGCCCGGTCACAGGTGGCGGCGCTGCCACCGGCACCGCAGCCACAGGCACAGCTGTTGCCACCGGGGTCGCTGGCACAGGCGGTATTGGAGGTGCGCCTGGGTGCATCCGAAGGGTTTTCAAGTAAGCAGATGCTGATGCAGACTGTGCTCACATGAGTCGAGAATGGGGTGGCCTTCATACAGCTTCTCCGGTGAATTCCTTTGCATGCCTAAAAGCGCAAGAAGAATACGAGTTTTTAACTAGGACTAAATCGGATTGAACAAGTATACGTCGCCACGCATTTACGTTGATCTATCTGTCATGCCATCCTCTTTATCTACATCAAAACCTGTAGAGGGAAAGAAGTCGTCCGGTGTAAGAACTACTCTCGGTGAACATCTAGCAGTAAGCGCCGTCTACTGTATTGGGTAAGCTTTCAGTTGTACAGTGTCCCAACTGAAACAAGTTTTGAATCCACAGGGGATCGAATCATGCCAGAATCTTGAGGTCAACTCCAAGAAGTTCTAAATCTAAAATAACTCTTCGAACTATCCAGTTCGATGCCACCAGGAACCACAATAACAACAAACAATAACAACAAGAACGGCGGTCGAGACGAACAATGTCGACACCGACTGCTCCGGTTGCAGCTGACGCCCTGCCGTGTACCCAGTCCCGTAGTCATCGAGCAGAGTAGTAGCGGAAGTAGCAGCAGCAGCAGCGCAGTGGCGGCAGCCGTAACTATTGTGATTATAGTAATACGATTATTTGCTACACTCTGTCTGCCCTTATGTTTGGTCGTATGCAGTCGTGGTCGTCGAGTAGCAGCAGTGGTAGTAGGGCATCAGACAAGCGGTGGAGTCCACTTGTTTGAAGTCGAAAAGGAAAAAGAACAGCTTTGCCTGTAATCGAACAACAGACGCCTTGTCTGGGCCTTGTTCGGGAGTGCAGCAGATTGGGGCAAGGACTCTCGGCTGCCCGCTGCAGCGCCATGTTCTCGCCTGAGTGGGCAAAGTTTTGCAAACCTCTGCAAGCTGGTTGTACAGGTCATGCTTGGCGATGCCTCACCAACTTTCAGTTTGCGCACAGTGAAAGTGTGGAAACGACATATCAAGATGAAGAGACAACTTGGCGTGTGTGTGTGTCAAGTTTGCAAACTGAACATCGCACCATTCGCACTGCTGAGGAGTCGGCGCAGCAGCTCCTGGATCCGTGCCTTCAGGCACTCTCACGATTGGTGGCCGCGAGTTTCTTGACGCAACAGAACTTTTCTGCCCCCGTCACCTCCTGTGACCCACATGGTCCCTCATAGTCTCACAGTGAACGCGCCTGCAGCTGCAAGACCTGCTGCTCGGCAGAGGCGCGATTGGCACCTGGTGCCAGCATGCACTGTAAAGCTATGTCAATGTGGTACATGGAAGCATATGGAAGCGCGGATGGCTGAAGACACAAAGCTTCCAATTTTTGTAAAGCTCCAGGTTGATGTCGGGCCTGGTGATGCCACTTGTCGGCGGAGCTGCGTATTCTCCCCTGAGCTTGGGAGACTCTCAAGCAAAGGGTGCCGAGCCAGCTATCCTTACCAAGGATCTGAAAAACCTGCTAAGCCCACATAAGTCGAAGCACGGATGAAGCTTATGCCCTGGAGGTGTCCAACTGCTCGTCGGGACCGAAACCTGAATGTGACGTCAGCTGAATGCTTCTGCTCTATGTGGTCTAGCCCTGACCTTCGTTGTTGATCCCCGCCCTTGACCCAACTGAGCCCACGGGTTCGAAATTCGAGGCGCGGGCGCAAAAGCTCCTCGACTTGAGCCACCAGCTCCGCCTGGTGTCATGCAGGTTTTGGCCTGAGACCTGGGACCTGGAGATGCCTACAAAAACAGTATTTGCGTAGTATTTGCTTCTGTTCAGCAAGGGTGTAGAAGGCACAACCCGAAACCAGCTTTTGCTATGTTGAAGTGGCTGCTCCCCGGTCATTCCATCCAGGCACATAAAGTGTCCTGCCTTGTCCCGTCCTCTCTTTGACAAATTGCAGTGCAAGTTCTACCCCTCTTGGGCGGGGCAAACTACCTCTTGATGTGGCCCCTGCCCTCTGGACCTCTCGAGGCTGGCCGGTTGGCGGAAGCTGGACGCGAGCCTCTCGTGCTTGCACACGCGTTGTCTACTTCGGCTTCAGGTGCTTCGCACGGCTTCTGAACAGGCACTCGCTACGAAAGCCAAACCGACCGGGTCACACCCACGCCTTCAAGGCCTCGTCCAGTCGCTGCTGCAGGTCTGCCTGGCTGCTGCAGCAAGTACGACAACTTCCTGCCGAAGCAAGCATGCTCAATCGTGACTGGGGCGGCGATGGTTGCGCGGGCCGTCGCCAGTGCCACTGCGCTGGAGGTGTCTGAGGTGTTGGGCTCCACGCGCCTGGGGATGGCTTCCAGATGGATGAGAGCGGCAATACCAGCAATCGAACATCTACTCCACCACAGTATGTTCAACTGTACTTCTGCCGACTGAAGCCCAAGATGGTGAAGCACCGTAGTAAGGCACCAAGACCGTTCTGAGGCGCAGGCATGTGCCTTTCCACCTCCAGTGCCTGGTGCCGCTGAAGTAATGACGCCGAGGAAACATAGAGAAAACCAAACATACTTCATGGGTTCGAAGGTTGACTCCTGAACGGATACAGTGCAAAACATCGAAAGTCCGATCAACAATTGGCTCTGAGACTCTGTACTCTATACCGCAGGTTGCGTTGTAGATGGTCAAAATTTCTGGTGCCTGTCTCTCATGCGCTGAGTATGGGCCTGGGAGAGCACGCTTATGCGCTGGCGCTCTGCAGCCAAACTCTGGTAAGCCTCTCTGCCATGAGAAGTGCTTGCCAGGTTTCCCAGTACCGGAATTCAGAGATGACTCTAATTTGTAAAAGCATTGCAGCAAGATGCCGAAGTTCTCGCTCGGGGGCAGTTTCGGGTTTGTTGGGAGTCGTATGGCCTAGGCTCAGGCCAACAGGGATTCATCAGAGCCTGTGCCACATGCTGTGCCCATTTAAGCCCCAGGGCTACCACCGGCTACTACTGGATTTCTCAAGAAGCTGCAGAAACATTAGTCAGAAAGCTGAAGCCCGACTAGACTTCATGCAAGCGTTGCCAGAGCTCACAAGGCTGAGTCCCTGATGGCCCTGTGAATCCTCATGATTCCCAATGTCTAGCAGAGCTGCATTGACACATGTAAGACCTGCAGAATCTAGGAACATGACCCTGGCCCTCAACAGGACATCAGCCGCCTGATTCAGCTGCTGCTGCAGCCGTCGAAGCTCCTCCTCTTCGCCCTGCGACAGCAAGCCAAATCCAAAAGCAAGCCCATCGTGTGACATATCTCTTCAAGGTATGCTTGGTGCCTAAGCAGCTACCTGCAACTTGACCTTCGGCCAGGCCATCGGCATTCTGCCAAGCCTAGACAATACCAGTGACCTTGACATCGTCAGGTTTCAGCTCCCCTCTGTTTCTGCTATTCATAGCCAGTGACATCACATTATGGGAAAGGTGGCCAGGAATGTCTACAGCTCAAGGTCAGTGCTTCCGCACCTGGCTTCGGTAGACCGCACGGTGTCGCAGGCGTTCAGCCTGTGCATCGGGGCATGGCTACTCATCGATACTTTCCATTGCGAGAGGCCAGAACATGCCAGAACCATATAGAGGAGTCGTATGTATGCCCCATGAACACAGGAGGTCCTTCGTACACATCAGGACACAAGCACGTGAGTTCATGGGCTGTCTTTTTCGTCGCTTCTGTTCTTGCGCCGCACATCTCTAAGCTGCTGTTGGACAAGGGAGCTGCAGGCAACGCAGTCTGGAGCACCCCAGACCACAACCTTCAATCATGAATCATGACTTGTGTCCACGGGCATGCGGGGTTGACTGCAAACTTCAAAGTGGTGTTACCAACACATGCGGTTTGCCAATGCATGCCAATGCAGTCTTGAGGCCCGTCCGTCTGCACGAAGCGCAGCGAAAGCAGCGCAGGAGCCTTGAATGTCCTGCACATCCTGCAGCTGATCTTGGACTGCGCAGCTAGCACCTCCATGATCTGCACTTCCCCAGGTCACGACCGAACCATCCTCGCGGATTGCCGCGAAGGCGGCATTCGTTGCTCGGATATCGCGCACCTGCTGCAGATGCTCTTGTACCTCCCTGCTGTCGCCACCACACCGCTTGCTTCCCCAAGTAACGACTCGGCCCTGCTTCAGTGCTGCAAAAGCACCACCGGAAGCACACAACCCCTGCACATCCCGCAACTCCTCCTGCACCCTGCTCGAGTCCGCCCCGTAATCCGGATTTCCCCATGTCACCACACTTCCATCTTTCAAGAGTGCTGCGAAAGCTCCGTCAGAATTCTGAATGGACTGCACATGCACAAGTTTGTGCTGCACAGAGCTGCTGTCACCACCAAACCGTGGGTTTCCCCAGCTTACGACAGAGCCATCGCCAAGAATAGCAGCGAAGGCATCATCACAGGCTTGGATCTGGCGAACGTCCAGCAACCCAGTCTGGACCTCGCTGCTGTCGCCGCCGGAGTCTGCATCTCCCCAGGTCACCACACCTCCATCTTCGAGAATGGCGGCGAAGGCAGAACTTGAGGCCTGGAGTTCCTGGACCCCATGGAGTTGCTCCTGCACGGAGCTGCTGTCCCCTCCGTACTCTGGGTCGCCCCATGCATAGACTTCTCCGTTCCACATCAGAGCCGCGAAGGCTGCTTTCGAGGCTGAGACCTTCTGAACGTTGCTCAGACCACCAGAGCTGCAGTGAGTGCCAAAGTGGTTCTCCCAAGTCACCAGCGTACCGTTGCTCAAGATGGCAACAAAAGCCTCGTCGGCAGCGCAGATCTCCCGCACATCTTTGAGAACATCTTGAACCGCACTGCTGTCACCACCTGCCAATGCAAGGCCCCAAGTAACCACGGATCCATCGCTACGAAGCAACGAGAAGGCCTCTGAGTTGCGGCTGGTGACAATCCTTGCAGCTACACACTGTTGGCTCCCGGACAACGGCTTCAGGGACACTGCTAGACTTTATCAACATTTGGCAGTGATTACAAACGGAATCCACATCCACAACAGTTGCCTTACGAATCCAGTCTTCTTGACACGGCGGTGAGGCTTTAGATAGTCTGTCGTGCTGCTCGTCAGCACTCTGCGACTAAAACTTCCTAATAATAGACATGAAGCGCCTCCAGGCAATTAAACCAGTCAGACAAATTACAAGCCCAGAGAGACCTGCTTCTCACGTCTGTGTAAGTCAGCACTAGATTCTCTTCGTGTTTGCAAGGCCGTGTCTTGTGCCGAGAGGCCGAGCATCTCGAGCCACGGCACTCAAGGTGTCGCCGTGCGTGAGGCCAGCCTCGGCCAGTGTGGCCCGACCATCCAGGAGCTGCCCCGCTGCTGTGACCAAAGCAACGACCCCAACCTTTCGAACATCGAAAGGGAGAGTAGCCGGGGAATGCCAATTTGATCAACACCGACTGCACCCCGCCTGGAGCTCTTCGGAAGTTTGCTTCCGGAGAGCTTCCACCTGGATGGCCGCGTCTGCCAGCAGAGTCGTCGATTGCCCGCTCAGCAGCGTGATGTGCAGCTGGATCATCAAATGGAACGCGACACCCTGTATGCGACACCCTGCATGCGGCTCTTGTGATTGAGTACGTAGTGTATGCCTGGCATGCATCACGCTAGATCTTTAAGACAGTCTCTCTACAAACTCTATAGACTCCACCCAAGTGCTTATCGGAATCATGCTACATGCACCGGCCGCGTAATGCCATCTGCTGGTCCCTTATCATGAACTTGTCAACGGCTCGTGAGCCTGTTTGCAGCAGCAGTTCTGTAGCAGCACATATAGCGGCAGTCCGAGACTAGTGGAAGGGCTACACAAAGCAGATGCAATGACAACGTGCATCCACGACTGCCAGTATTGAAGAGAGGTCGAGAGAGCCTCGATCTCCGTGGTGAGAACACGGTTCTGGGCCTCGGCTCAGCTCGGGTCGTGAGCGGCATCTGAGCTCGGCGTCTCCGTGGCTCCCCGACGTTGACATTCTCCAGGCTGCCTCGGAGCATGTCAATCTCAGCCGACGCGGTCCTTAGACGGACAATGTCCGGGGCGCTGCTGCGGAAGGCAGCGGCAAAACAGGATTTCAGTGCTCATGTATTCCCGATGGACAGGCGCAACAGCTCCACAACTTCTTTCCAAGGCATCCCCACACATTCAGCAGCTTACGCACGAACGGCATGATGAAATGCTTACTTAGGGTTTGGGGGTACTGCTGGGGTGCTAGAAGAAGTTGGAGGACATGTAAATTTTGGAGGCTTTGCTTTGGCTGCAACTGGTCAAGTTGTTGAAATTAATTAACCTGCTTTCGGGCTGAGGGCCCAAGCACAGGGTCTGCATCAGAGGCCACTCGCAGCTTCAAATCGTCGTTCTCCTTCGGCGAGGATGGACTGGAGCTGAGGCTGCGGATTCAGTTGCGACTGTCCGTCAGCAGTCAAAACAGGACCGAACATCACGATTCAGAATGGACCCTGCCGCTTTCCTGCTCCAGAACCGTCGAACGGGCCTTCAGGGAGGCCACCTCCGCCTCTCGCCACATGGCCACAGACCATCATTACATGTCACTGCCATCATCTTGTCTAAGGTCTCGAAGTTGGCACTGTTCAGACTAGATCTTGTGATCCTTTTTGCAGAGGCGCCTGGAGCTGCCCACACCGAGCCTGAGAGAGGCATCCGCACAGCACTAGAAAGTCAGACGCTTGCCGCTGGCGGCGCTGGCGCCGGACTTCAGCTCGTCTCAGGGACTGACAGCGAGCTCACTGGCCTGAACTCACGACAAGAGAGCTGCAACTGGGCCCGAGTTGTCAAGACCTTGAGCTCCCATCACTAGAAGACGACAAGGGCCCCTCGACTCCTGACTGGTGCTATGCCGATGTCAAAACACAGAAATTCACTGCACGTTGCCCAATGGTATACGTTTTACGCTGCCTCCAGCTTCAAAGATGACCACGAATAGCTGGAGATCCGACATGAAGTGTAATACATATTCTGTGTCATGTTCATGCAGTGTGCTTTTTTCCGTGAGGTAGCTCAGCACAGCAGAGCGCAACCGACTTGATTAGACTTTCGGTGCCTGCTTCAGGGAGCACGGTGCTGGCGAGCGCGAGGCAGGCGGGGAGCGGCTGCCTGCTGGAAAGAGGTGCTGGTGACACAAGACGCGGGGAGACTGGACGATGGCTGAGGCTGAAACAGGTGATGTAAAACGGCTCGGTCACCAATGCCACATGACAAACAACAGACCGCTGGATAAGTACAATGTGGAACGAAGACGCAACTTGTCTCGGCAGTCAGATACTCCAAAGCCTTCTCCAGTGCGTGTGAACATGCCGGGTCATCTGGAAACACACCATCTTAGCTCCTATATCAGAACACGTCAGGTGTTTCACACATGTCCGAAAACAACAGTGCCGACTCCGAGCCGCCATGTCGAAACTACGAGTAGAGTCGGACTCTTCCCTCCCCCTTTCCGGATGGTCACCGACAGGTGACATGCGCTTGGAGCCAAAGTCTGTGCTGTGCCACTAATGATCCCGCGCTGTTCCGCCCAAGCCCAAGCCCCAAGCCTGAACGACTGGTTCCTTGGCGCCTCAGCAACAAGAGCAATGAGAACAGATCCAGAAGTTTGAGCTCGAGACATTGTGAGAGAGGAAGCACAAAAGTTGATTGATTTTTGAATGGTCCCTCTTTGTGTTGTCCGAGTCCAGGGCAGTGGAGAGCCTGGAGCCTGTGACGTCCTTGGTTGACAAGCGGCTCCGAGGTCTCAGCCTAAAGGCGTACTGTGAACACCAAGTGCATGGCAGCTCCCGCAAAGGCGAGGGAGAAGAGAGCGTCTTCTGATCCACCCTGTGCAGAACTCCGCCAATCGAATGCTGTAGAGCAGGATGCTTCGTTGTCGAGAGACGCCCGGAACTGTGCTGCTTCTACGGTTTTTGCAAAGCAGCTACAAGAACTGAAAAAGACAGCGTTTTGGGGGGGATCGATGCCTCGGCGCGGCCATCTCCAGCTGAGTACTGAGATCCCTCACCTGGCACGAAAGACTTCTGGCAACGGGTGATGCATTTTCTTCGGTGTGTCACAGAATATCACAGAACTGTTCCACATCTCAAGGTTTTGATCTTCGGCCGATAATGCAGTTACAGAGAGCCAACTGAACAGCGTCAGCAGCACAATCAGTCACTAACAACAGGCCCATGCAGCGTGCCTTCGCTTATACAGAAGTGCTATGCTGGTCAAAGAGTCTGCAATTGCCTCCTCCTGCAAAGCCTGTCGTAGATCTTGTTCTTCGCGCAACCGCTCCTTTCAGGGTCTCAAAACAGAACTATGCTACCTATGCCTCAAAGACGAACCTGGCCTTCAGCGCTGCCATGTTCGCGACGGCCTCGACGGAGGCCCCGCCCCGTGCAGTGCCACGGAGCACCGCCAGAGCGGCCTGCCGAAGAAGTGGCTGCCGGGCGGACTTTCAGCCAGACTTGGCTTTGGCAGTAATCCACTCATACTGCAACACTGCGCAAGCCTTGTGGCCATCACCCGGTATCGGGCTAAGATGTGAGTCTGTGATTTTTCTGGACTTTCGAAACAAAGATACTTCTTGCGTACGTTCTCTCCTGCCACGCTTAGCGCGCCTGCACAACTGCCCCTGCACTGTTCATTTTGGTCCACGTGCCCTGTCCCTCAGCTGGGCAAGCAGGCCTCCGCTCCGTGCAATTTGGATGAAAGCTCCAAGCGCTCAGCCTTGCAGATGAGCCATGGGACTGCTCTGTGCCGAGTCTTTGCCGGAATTTAGTCTGCTGCTTGTTTGGAGGCTCTTCAGGAGGAGTACTGACTGTGCTTCGGTATGGAATTCGGCTTCATTGGTTGCAATGTCGCAGCCCCGCGCTGTCTACCTTTTCCGCACTGACACGAACGAGCACAGCCCGGTAGAGGGAATGGGATCTTTGCCCATGCCAAGTCTCGGACCATGGATTCCAAGAATAAGAAATTCATCCTGTTCTTCTTGTCCGGTTCACAGAGGTCAGCTCGTGACCGCAGGCAGGATGCTGTTGGCGACAGCTGTCCCAGTTTCCGTCTGTTGGCCAGGCAGCACCGGACGCGGAGCACGTAGCGTCCCGTTCCGGAACCAGTCCGCCCAGAGCAGCTCATGAAAGGCCCTTGCCTTGCTAGGGTCATCTTCGAAGCCGTTCGGCTTCAAGAAGGGATATGTGTGGCCTCGCAGGGCATGGCTCTGGGCATGGCTCATAGTCAGATTTTTCTGGACGCCATAGTTTTTTATGATAAGAAATCAGACGAGCAACATGGATCGTTGAGGCCTCAGAGCACACAAATCCCTAATCAATCCAGGTCCGGGCCTCCCTGAAAGATGCAGACCCGTGTCAAGGCCGTTGCATCGGCACACTGCAGCGCTATCGCCACAGGATCACTGGAAAGAGCCTGGGGCGTCCAGTAGCTCAGCTGCGCCATCCTCGAGCAGATCTGGCTCTTCCCCGTAACACTCCATCGAGTCACTATAGAGTTTCTACCGGGCAGACTAGTCACAACACAAGGCGGGACCAAGCGCTGGGGCTGTGGACCGACTAGCTGCCTAGCTGAGCGTCTGAACTTCTTTTCCCACAATTCGCTGCAAAGTGGTCGGCACGGGCTCCCACATGTATGCACCTGACAGCGGTTTGCACCAATACTTTCAGCCTGCTTTCAGCTACGAGGATTGGGGTGACAGAGAATTCCCCTGGCGGACGACTTTGGGCCATGGCACCCGCGCTGATTCCGGTCATCCGCCCTTTTCGATCTGGAAAGCCTGCATCTGTCAAGTTGGGCAGGTGCTCAAGCAGCGCCGCCCCACCCTGCCGGACGTCGGCCAAGAGAAGGATCGAGGTCTTGGTAAAGTTGTGGAACACTGCTGGCAACGACCGAAGCGCCAGCTGCACCAGTGTATCGTTGGTCACCAAGGCTTTCCAAGCGGATGTTTATTTTTATCCTCACCAGGTCCCGGTCGTGCCCAGCCCATGGAACCGGCACAGCGACAAGGTCCCGGCTCCCTCCAGAGGGCGAAGAACCGACGATTCGAGCACCTAATTAAGCCTTACATGTGCGGTACAGTTGGAAAACGCCCCGGCCTTGAAGCAGCAGGGTGGGAACCTGGCCTTGCAGCTCCAGGTCGTTGTTACGGGATCCGCCCGGGCTGCACGCCGCAACAGCCGCAGGCCGCAAAGACCCCAGGAAATACCTTCGACAGAAACACAGCAGGCAGAAAACCGCCTTGCGACAGGACTGTCTCTGGCTGCAGGGCCTTGATGTTGGATCCGGTGTGGCGAACTGCAGGGCAGACATCCCCCCCATGGACTGGCCGCTGAAAAAGATCCTGGACCTGATCGGTGAGCGGCAAGGATCGGATTCGCTTGGACCTTCGCCCACCCGAACACGATCCCTGTGCCACGAAATAAAAACCACAACCATGCTCAGTCAACGCAAAGCAATACTGGAGTCCTGTCTCCACACCAACCTCCCGGGACAGTGGCACGACAGATGGCACCTTCTGTCACCGCCTGCGGGGCAGGAGACTGAAACTCTCACCTTTGCTTATGGATGCTTATGGCAAAACCACAAGACTTCCACAGTCAAAGCCCTGGTTACAGGATCACCTGGAGCACTGTCCGCACATAGTCCCAGTCGTTGGCCCCACTCGCACTGATGCAGTTCATCGGAATCCTTCGCATTGCATGTCACCGACTGTTATCATTCTTCAATTCAATGTGACTTCACCGCACTCTCTTTGTGCCGCATACGCTCACGTACTAGTAGCAGGAGCTCTTCACAAATTCCTCTGAGGGCAAATGGGCATGCCAGGAGGGATGACTGGAAGGCTGGCCTGCGTCTCACTGCTGCTGCCCTCTGTGGGCACCGTTTTTCGGGATGGCAACATGCAGCTAAGTCTGCGTGGGCGCTTAGCCCGGGAGCTTGGGCCTTCGTGGCCAATCGCATTGATCGTACAGTTGAAGGTTTCCGTCGACGGCGGGGGCTGAACATGCTGCGTAAGATAGCTGTTCGGCGGCGTGATCTTTGTTTTCCGATTTCAATCGTTAGTTTTTCCATACCGTGGCTTGGGTCTGAGTGTGCGCGGCAGGTGGTACTGCGGACCTTGCGCCGTCTCATTTCTTCATGGCGTTCGAAGGGATGCTGGGTCC